>JALBCR010000528.1:257500-281129 GCA_030710515.1 Abscondita cerata | reverse complement strand
AAAAATCAAGTTATCTATGAATTTAGGTAGTTCAATTTAAATAATTGATTACTCAAAACCTAGCAAGGTCAGAAAGGTGAACAACTAGCTTTAGTTAGCACATGTCGTTTTAAAGCTACGAAATCGCAGTTGGATAAATTTCAGGATAACTGAGTTATTTAATTTTTTCAAAACGACAATTTTTCCGGAAAAAATGAAATAATGCAAAAACCCTCCATTTTGGACACTATGTATGAAGTCACGTTAGAATTTCGCAAGGAATCCAAATTTGTAACATAACTATAAAGCATAAACCAGCGTGTTATTGGTGTAATTTAGTTTAAAAATATTTTCCCTAAAATGTCCCTCAATACGGCAGATTAAGGAGTGGTTAAGGTTTTCACTGCAACAAGGGATTATCAGGTCTGAGTGGTGTAAAGTATTACTTACAGCTTGAGGCGTTTCCAATTAGTCTTGTCGACTATACAAATGGTTGCCTATGTTACGTGACTGGAGAGTAATGTTCATTCAATCAAAATCATCATTTTTATGAGGTTAATAATAAATAGGTGTTGAATAAATAATTTATCACATTTAGCAGAAATAAAGAATTGTTATTATTAATATCACATCATAACACACAGATAAAATAAAGTTTTATACCTGACAAACTGAAGTTAATTAATTGAGTTTTAATAATCTTGCACATTTTCTGTTTAATTATTCTGCTCTTAATCACCAACACATAAACTACAAATTCAATAAAAACTTTCAGTTTTTATTGTTATGTTTCAGAAATTTCAACCCCAATAATAACACAATTGTTACACCGATTGTTTGTATTTGTACAGAATTACTGTGAATCAATTTTTACAATATAAGATATTGCAGACAAAGGAAGTTACATTAATTTTGTTCACGTTTGATTTGAAACAAATATAATAAACATTAGTTGTCAGACAATACGTGAAAAGTAAATTTTAAGCCACTTGAGCTTATTAACTTAAAAATAAATCTAAAATAAAAATAATTAAATTTTGTCGATATAAATAATCATTAAATTTTGTTCTTTCACAAATTCTTAAAGACAATATTAATATTTATGTTACTAGCAAACTTATGTGGGTGTTTTACAGCAAATTTGTCTTCTTGAAATGAACGTGACTATTGCTTTAGTGCTGAGTACGTCAGGAATAACAGAAACCTCACAGATAACTAAAGTAAATTTAAATAAATGCTTTAACTATAGATAATTACAATTGAAATAAATTTATGAAGACGTTCAGTCGAGTAACTAAAAGAGAAATTTGATGAACGAACAAAACAACAAGTTACTTTATTCATATACTTTTCAACATTGTTTGAAGTTTATGTCGGATAGTGAATTATATAAAAGGTGATTGTTTAAGAAATTACCAAATAACCAGTTAATTAAAGTTTAGTCCTTACAGAAAAAGGTTATAAAAATGATAGTTAGGATATGCAAAGACAGTAGTTGTGCTCTAAAGGAGAAAAATGCACATATTCCACATTACGACCTGGTTTCGAAAAGTAATTTTTCTATTTCAAGTAAAAAATTCTATTTATTATCTATTTTATCCAAAATGATTAGGCATTCAGTTTAATTTCATTAAATTTAAAATCTTATTTTATAAAGAAAATTTTAATTGTTGAATTTCTTACTTGAAAATGAAAAATTATTTTCGAAACCATACTGTAGTTCCAGAATTATTAAAGGAAGTTAAGGAATATGGTGCACTTTTCTCATTTACCCTAAGACTTTTCCTTAAGTACTTCAATAATTGAATTTACATTAGTTGTAGTCAGGATGTTCCTTTTCGTCAAAATTGAATCAGAATTGAAAAATGACATTTCTAATACAAAGCAAAACTATTTATTCAATATTCTGTAATCACATGTTCAAGATTTATATAAGCAACTATTGCATTTTAACTATTCTTTGGTTTAGAATGGTGTCTGTAGATAGTAGAGGCACTATTTTTATTAATATGTAAATACATCTGTAGCAAAAGAGTCTTACTAAAACCGTTGTTCAACTGCAGCTTTATTACATAACTCACAAATGCTCATGTAGGCGATAAAACTTGAAATAAAATAAGCCCCTTAGCGATCTGTAAAAAAGTAGAGGCCCAAAATATCGAAGAAAAAAATTTGAGCGAGAAAGATAAAATTTATCTCTAATAAAACTGACAAACACTATGGCAAACATTATCAGGAACCCGATATGAATACAATAATTAATGCAATAATACCTATGATATTTTGAAACGAAGAAAAGGCTTGCCGCTTCTCGATTTGTGGATGTTTGAGAAAAAATTCAGAACGGGTTGTGAAAATATAAAAAGTATGACTATACAACAAAACCTCCACGTTCAAAGTGTGGAATATAAAAAACGTCATGAAAATAAAGCTCTAGAGGCTCTTCAGAAATTTCTCCCTAGTTCTAAAATTTGCAAATGTGAATCTTGAGTTTCCCTGTTTGACAGCGTCTCCTGATGTAATTGTAAGAGAGGAAGGGGTTGTTGAAATAAAAAGTTTTTTAGTAACCGTGATATGTCGATAAGGAAAGGCATAGTTCAAGAAAAGATCACATTTTGGACAAAAAATATACAAATTAATGAAAACATAAGAGCAACAACCAAGTTCAAGACTATCTGCATAGCGCAAGTAGGCAATATTGTGTTGTTGGTGTCTGGAATTCTTGAAAAGTTTAGTATAAGTTTAGCATGTCTTGTTCTGTATCTAGTTTTTGTTGTAAATTAGATTCTCATCTGTTATTTTACCTTATTTTCTTTTTGGTTTCTTTTCAATTTTAGTACCTAAACATATTTAATATTCTTAACACTTTGACCGCCATAATATGTTTAATGAGACATACTCTTAGGCCAAAGTGTCTATAATGTTTTGTTCCCGGGAGGCACGATAATGCTTTATTATGATAAGCACTGCTCACAACTATTTCTGATACCTAGTACAGTTCGGCCAACTGAAAACTTTGATAGCTACGAAAATATGCTGGTGTGTAGTTTGACGCCACAACTAAAATGTTATATAATAGTATATTGAAAAACAAGTGTCACAACAACACTTTTTGTTGCACGAAGACAAAGTTAGGTCGGTCTGCAATTGTCTGAGTGCGACAAAAGTAGTTGTGACACGTGTTTTTCATACTATTTTTTCTATTTCGCAAAAATTTACTTCAAGAAATAAATGTTAATATATGATCTAGTGTTTTTTTTGGTTTAAAGCTATGTTGGTAGAGTAGTTGATATCCTAATAAAGTTAGCAACAAATGCTGTTGAAAGTTTGCTATCTTCAAAATAATGTGTTGAGATTTTTAATCACCGTTTAATTCACGAGTTAGTTACAAAACTTTTCCGTCGACCGTACTTTGTAATTTTAATAAAATTATATACTCTAATAATTCTAGAGAAGAAATGCTATTGTGAACGCACCACAACCACAAATTTATAACCTAACTTCATCGTTTCTACTTTTTTGTGAGAGCTTGTCTTTTATTGCCAACAGTATTTTAATATAAGCTCACCAAGTTGATGGAGAATTAAATTACTCAATTTCGATTGTTTTGTCGAAATAAAATAGTTTTCATCACAGTAAAACAAGAAGACTAAATTTTTTGTGGGAACGGATTGGTGCTTAATCAATATAATGGTCCACCTACAAAGACAACACCAAAAGCGTTTGACAATGTTTGATATATCATGGATGTAACTTAAGCACATCTCGAACAAGTTGAACTTTATATAATGACTTGTCGCATCATACCGAAGAAAGATATTTATATCCTTACTGTGTGCAAGCAGTTTACCAACTTATTGAGACAATTATCCTGCACATATTCAATACTGTCAATGGCTTTGCAACACTTTTATCAGAGACATATTTGCTTAAGACTCCTTATCGATGAAGTTTGGTTTTACATTTACCGTTCTATAATTTCACAAACACGTGCATGTAGAGTTTACAAAAAACATTTTGTTAAAGTGGTTCCGCTTCACCTCCAAAAGATCTTTTCAGAAGTCGGAATGTTTACTTTTATAGTTTTGATTTTTTCTTACAGCCTTACTTAAAGAATCTAACTTTTGAACAATGAGTAAATAATATTGAAGAACTACGTGAGAGAATAGTTTGTAAAATAGATGACCTGAACACCCTTAACATGTTATTTATTTATTTATATATTTACAGTATACATTTTCCAAATACAAAATAAAATATAATATAACAAACACACAAATTAAACTAGGTAATTAATTAAATGAGTAATACCTAAACTAAAATAAATTCTTCAACGAATTGATAAAGAACATTATTGTTGAAATAAGTAGCTTACATACTAGAACAAATAGATAAATTAATGTATAAATTCTTTTAAAACTAAATAAACAATTGCAAAAAGACAAAATTAAGGTCGAACGCCAATATGTTAGAATATTTATTAATCGTGTTATGCAATTATAGCACCATAGTTTGTTGATAAAGTAGATTAAATAGCAGTTAGAAGTAACACGACTAGGCTTAAAGAAACAGAAATTAAATTTATTTGACAGTAAGAATTACTATCAGTTAGCCCATTTATCAATTTGTATCAAAGCACAAATCTAAAATATTTCCGATTTAGCGAGTACAATTTGACTAATGATATCATTTGAGAATGACTATACTATACGAGGAATACTGAGTTTAAACGAAATCATATAAAAATTTATTTTGGACCTTCTCGAGCAAGCAACTATTACTGTTGTATTTAGGACACCATATCTGAGAAGCATATTCAAGTTGACTTCTAACCAACGATATATACAAAGTTTTAAGAGTAACAATACTAAAAGATTTAGAAAATGATAATAAAACTAGTGTATAAATGCTTTAGCTGTGATATATTAATATGAGGAAGAAAGTTAATGATTATAAATATAATTAGATATTTATTTATATACTGAAGAAGTTATAACCATGAAGGTAGTATTTAGGTTAATTATTTTTTTTAAAGAAATACTACAACACTTTAATATTGATTAGATAATTGAAAAACATTCATAAGTTATTAAGATATTTTGAGTTGAATGATAAAGTTATTTTTTATTGTAGTAAATAATTTGAAATATAGCAAAAATTAGAAAAGAAGAATGTTTGATAATTTACTTAAATATTAATAAAGAGCAAAAATAAAATTAACACAATGGGATTTTGGGGAACACAGACGTCACATGTATAGCTTTGGATAAATAATTACAATTTTTACATGTTGTATACGTTACACAAAAATACTTAACATTTATTAAAAGGTATAAATAGACTTTAGTTTTTTAATAGAAATAATGATTAAACGATAAAGGCTTTTTGTGAAATGGTATAAAAGCATAACTTGATAACTTTTCATAGTTCAGCAAGTATATTTGAAATGTATAAATTTGTGATAGTAGATTACTTTAAGAAAACCATGCTGTTCTATATCACTGTTTGATTTCACATTAAAACTTTTGAAACTAACTGGTTAGAATTTAGTATAGTTGACTGAACCACCTTATAATTAGATATGTTTTTGTACACTTTATGTAAGGGTTTATATAAGAGTATTTCAGCAAGTAGGAAAACTAGTGCTTAAGGATTTACTAAATAAAATTGATAAAGGAACAGTGAGAATATACGCATTTTAAAAATAGGAGGAGCTGTTGGCAGACCGAATTGAGTAGATAAACAATTAAGCTATTAAAATATAGACATAGAAATACTAATTGAGTTTACACAGATGGATCATATAAGGAAAGGTTGCATCGATTTATTACAATTACCATAAACACTACTAAAATGATAGCGAATAAATAACACTGTTTGCAAGAATTACTATACTTATTATTATTGTAAATGGAGGAAACCATAAATTTACTATTTACAAATGACCAAAACCTTTAGAGTTTTTTTTGTTTTTTTTTTTTTTTTTTTTTTTTTTTTTTTTTATTGGGTTTTGTTTTTTTTTTTTTTTTTTTTTTTTTTTTTTTTTTTTTTTTTTTTTTTTTTTTTTTTTTTTTTTTTTTTTTTTTTTTTTTTTTTTTTTTTTTTTTTTTTTTTTTTTTTTTTTTTTTTTTTTTTTTTTTTTTTTTTTTTTTTTTTTTTTTTTTTTTTTTTTTTTTTTTTTTTTTTTTATTTTTTTTTTTTTTTTTTTTTTTTTTTTTTTTTTTTTTTTTTTTTTTTTTTTTTTTTTTTTTTTTTAATTTTTTTTTTTTTTTTTTTTTTTTTTTTTTTTTTGGATTAGTTTTTAGTCTTAATTTATAGAAAATTTTTTTTTTAAATTATATCAAAAACACGTTATCATTGGAATGTTGCATACAGTACAAAAATGTCTTAAAATCACTGTGAACAAATTCAAGATTTATTACAATTGTAGATTAATGTCGATTTGTTATTATTAAAATTTGCTTTGCTACAAATTACGACAGATTTTTTATTTTATACTTTCATGTTGTAGTTGATTGAAGATAAAACGCCAATATGTATGTATAGTTGCCTATACTAAAATCAATTTTGTTTACATTAATGTAAGTCATAAATGCGCGGTCGATGGAAGAATATTGTTTGTTAAGTTTTGTTTCATAAATTAACATTAAATTTTCTTTGAATATTAAAATCTACTTAATAAGAACTAACCAAACAAAACCTCACTTAATTTTCTTACGTCAAAATTAAAACTGTAAATTATTTGGTTATACACTAAAATTTATAAAATTCCTAAAACAGTACGGAAGAGCTTCTATTTCCGTATCGTGTACAATACGGAAACAAAGCTATAGAAATTGGGAAATAGAAAAAAAATATTTGTATTCTGTAAGCCACCTACTGTTCACGCGGTCTCTAAGTAATACTTTACATCTGACGGGGAATACCTTAATCAAATTAACTACCTTCAATTATAACTGGAACATCTGTATCGTCTTGGAGGTCCGAATTGGTACACCATTACGAACACAACGTAATTCGTCTGATGCACAGGTTCGAAAAAGACCACCTTAAACTCACTAATCTTGATAACCGAATAATATTTTTGAAAAAATGTAAATTAATAACTTAATCCCCACTCATGTACAACAATTTTTTAGATGTACCTACTTAGGTTGTTACAAAAACTTGTAAAAATTAGAAATCGACGTCTTTTATTACAAATTTCATAACCTCAATAATAAATTAAATAAATGTAAACTTAATTTAATTAACTTACTAGATATAGATGATTTTAATATCATCAAAAAAACAATAAAAGAATAAAACAAAAAATCAACCTAATCATAATAAAAAAATTAATTAAAAAAAATTAATAACTTAATTAAAAAACGACACCATATTAGTACTAACACATCTAAAGGGATAATAAATGCATCTATAATCTCTCCAACATAAAATTACCACAGGATGTTATAGAATGTTTGCCCCTTACACCTAAATTTAATGTTAATTTTAATAAAAATAATATTCAACTTCTTAATGTAATCAAAGATTGTGAAAATATTATTTCTTGCCATACAGAAAATATTAAAGACACTCTTAGATGTAGAATAGTAAATATTATTACAAACTATATTAACAATATAAACAATGGCAAAAATAATGATTCTAATGAAGATTAACTTGATTAGTAAAACAAAAATTTCTTTAAAAACCATAAAGACTTACTTATCACTAAATCAGACAAAGGTAATACTACAACTATTACCTATCTATCTTTAATAAATGATGGAAATGTTTATTTAAAATTGAATAACGACCCGCAATTAACTTCAAAACAAAAATAATAAAACCGGTAAATTACTCTTTGATAAAGGACACATTGAATTACTTGACTTCAAAAAAATTATCACATACACAAGTATTGTCCCAAATTTTATGGATTGATAAAAATCCATAAATCTCATTAGACCCATTGTCTCTTGTTTAGATGCCCATACTTACGAACTTTCAAAATTCATTACGAAAATAATAAACAATCTAACATATTTATTCGCTTTTAACAAAAATATCATATCAACTAATTAACAAAATTAGTAATATTAAGATACCTACAAATTACACATTTATTTCATTTGACGTATAATATCACTCTTTACAAACATTACCAAACAATTGATTTTCAAATTATTTAATAAATATTGGCCTCAACTTAGCTTCATTACCTTAGATCTAAATGAACTCAACACTATTATACAATTTCTATTTGATTCAAGTTATTTCATATACAATGGTTTTTATTATAAACAGATATTTGGTACTGCAATGGGTAACCCTGCTTCCCCTATCCTGGCTAATCTAGTAATGCATGACTTATTAACTACCGCAAATGAACATCTCGATTATATCTCACTTTTTATGTATGTTAATGTGGATGACATCATATTTTGTATACCTAATTCAAAAGTAACTACTACATTAGACAATTTTAATAAATACGATAGGTAATAACTTGAAATTCACTTTCGAGATAGAAAAAAAATAATCAAATACCCTTCTTAGATTTATACTAATAAATAATAAAATAAACAACACCTTACTTACAAATTGGTACATTAAACCTATTGCATCCCAGCGAACAGTAAACTACTACTCTAAACACTGATATTTCCAAAAAATTAACACCAGTAATAGCACCTACCAAAAAATGATAAAATTAAGTAGTCCTATGTTCCATAAACAAAACAAAAATTTACTCTTAACGATCTTAACTGACAATAATCACCCTAAAAAAATTAAGCCAACTTATGTTAAGGACTAATCAACAAAATTCTTTTCCAGGTAATAATACGTATTGATTCCACTATTTTGACCAAACAATATAAAAAACTGATCAATATTGCTGACCTATCACACAAACTAATTAACTTATTAAAAAACAATGATTCTAAAATTGCTCTCTACAACAACAACACGATTTATAAACACATTTATTCTAAACTTAAAGACAAGACCACTGACTTAGATAAGTCTGGAATTACCTATAATAAGTCCCAAAGTATATATTGGCCAGACAAAACAAAAACTTAAAAATAAAATAAAAAATTATCCATTTGATTGCAATAAGCGTAACGTTAACACATTTTTATCAACACATTGCATTAAAGAAGGCAATTCAATTAAATTTGATTCCCCCATAATTTTACATATCGAACCGAACTTCAAAAAACGTCTCATTTCTGAGTTGATTTTCATCAATGCACACAAAAATAATATAAATTTTAATACAGATACTAATAACCTAAGTAGTAGTTATAAATATTTAATTTCCACTATTAAAATCAATAAATAATAATTCAAGATTAACAAATCAAATTCCAACTTTTTTAACACTTTCAATTAAACAAAAACATAATTAAAGTTCAAAAAAGAATTTTTGTTTTCTTGCAGTTTCGCTTGTTTATAACCTGTGACGTATTGGAAATCTGTATCTGCAATAACACTCATTGTAAAAGAAAAATTTTCAAAAATTTATATTAACGCGTTTTGGTACGTACTAGTACTAAAGTAACGTCTTATTCAATAAATTAAAAATTACCAGTGAGTTATTTAGACAATAAATTATTTATTTATCTAATTTTATTAATTGACATTTTTAATGTTACCAATTCTGTCACTTTTAAGACCAACTATAATTTGTAAAAAAACTTTTTTGAATACACCCCACTATACATACCTTGATAAAGACGGGACGCTTCTCTTCAAAACGTAGGCCTTAATGAATTACTTGGGTTTTCATTAAGTCATCCTCACACCAATCTCCAATCAAAGGCTCCTACCCACTAGGAGAAACCACCACATTTACGTCTCTATAAATGTTACTGTAAGCCACACGTTGGCTTATACGGCAGTCAAAGTGTTAAGTAAGTTAGTATATGTTTTATCGAAAAGTTAAATAGTTCCTATTATACTTAATTAATAAAGAAATAATTTTTTTTTAAAGGAGGCGCACCAAAACACCATTAAAACGTTCTTTAAAGCGACATTTTGTGCATGCCTATTGGCACTTCTGCAGGACAACAAAACTGTAATTAGTTTTGTACCTTATGCGTATTAAAACTAGATTAGTACAGACAATGGTAAAATATAAGTTTTATAAACAAGTGATGGCTGAGGTGTTACATAACTCCATATTTAAACTGACATGTTTTAGAAAAAATAACATCGCCAACTTTGGCAAGTGTAATATGCATAATAAATACCTTTGATGTTTAATGATTGAAACAAAGCGTTTTCCGGGATTGGACGGTGTCGAAAAAGCAAATCCGGTTACCTATTCGACACGGTCCAATTCCGGAAGACGTTTTTGTTTCACCTTTAATAATTCGAGAAGCTCATAATAACACAAAAATATTTTTTTAGAATTATTAAATGAAAAATTTAAAAAGAATTCGTTATATATCTCTTTCTTTTTACTTTTTAGGGGTGCGATAAGATCGTTACAAACATTTCCAATAAAGTTGCTTGATTTTACTTTTGTTAAACGTAATTATAAAAAAAAGAATAAACATACAGTCACCAAAAACATTAGCGGATAGAGAATACAAACCTCCACCCTGGAGGTTTCGTTAATGGCACGTTTGATTTTTTAAAATGGCTTTTCCCTGGGAATTCTTTTATAACTCTCCACGTTACATGTAACAGATTTAAATAGGTTGGTTTAAAAAATATCTAAAGGGTATATATTGATGGTAAATAAAAGTTTAAAAAGAAAAAAATACAATAAAGTATATTTTTATAGATACAAGTACACATACATATACAATTTTAGAAATATTGTATAGATTATTTATTTAATAAGCTGTTATCCTAGAACAGATAAATTCTTTTGCGTCGATTCTAACGCAACGTGTGTTTTTCTGGCGTTGACTTAATTGTCAACCTGCCACCTCACTACGATTGACATAAAAAAAAATAAAAAATAAGCTCTTCTAAATTTCAATATATTTTTGGGAGATATTTGAGATCAACTGGCAGTAAATTGAAAATTTTTAAAGATGTAATGTAGCTACTTGTAAAATTAATAATTCTATAAATTATGGGTATTAATAAGTTTTTTCAACGCATAGTATTTAAGTTTAGTAACTCTTGAAAATCGTTGATAGATTCTAGCGCAAATGTGTTTTTAAGATCAATTGGTAACTTAGCCAAAACTTTGTTGTGTTTATATGCACATTAACGGGTTTATTGCAGTATCGTAGGCTCCAGGTGATTATCCCGTAGGATGTCACACTATCGGAGGGATTCAGTGGTCAGTATGTTAGAAAATTTTGCAAAAACAAATAATAAGTATCTTATTTATTTTGTTAACAATATATCTCAAATTGTCAATTATCACCCCTAAGTACTTATACTCAGTATACTATTGGCGCGGAGTAATAAACCTGTCAGAATTATCGAATCTCCCGTATTGCAGTGACGTAGGTACCTGATACGATTGGAAAATCATATTTTCAGTAGGTAAATACATTATAATAGTAAAATCTACCTTGATATGAATTATTATGTGGTTTCTTTTATTGTTTCAATCCTTACTTGTCCCCGCAAATTAATTGTAATTGTAATAAATGTACTGACTATTTTGTTTTATATTTATGTCATATATTATTTATATGTTATTTATTTTATTTGTATAGTAGATCACATTACAAATTTTACTTCTTACGTATTAGATACTATTATTT
The DNA here is from genome assembly GCA_030710515.1 of Abscondita cerata. NCBI lineage: Eukaryota > Metazoa > Arthropoda > Insecta > Coleoptera > Lampyridae > Abscondita > Abscondita cerata. The sequence continues at coordinate 269,424 of JALBCR010000528.1, read as the reverse complement.
TTGTATCTTGGTATAATACCCACATCTACGGCAATGATTCTCGTTTCGTCAGTACCTGGGCTGATGGCAACGTGTTTACACAGATTAAACTATTGTTCTCAGACCCTAGATGGGTCGATATGCTGCAAGAGCTGCACAATGATCGTATTTTGGTTAGAATTTATTGGTTTTTACTTAACCGTAGAAGTACCGCTTTCACAAGAAAATAAAGAATTATTTCAAGCAATTATGATTTATTACTCCGCGCCAATAATATACAGACTTTAATGGAATCAACTCTCAATACTGGAAGATGATTTACGAGGATGTTAATATCTTTAGGGATGCTACGTACGTTGATAGTAAAAGCAATACATGCCGTTTTGCTTATGTTTAAAAAAATTTACATCGAACATTATTAACTGGAACTACTTGTTTAGGATTCGCCAGTTAATGTTGAATTAAGTTTAAAGGAGACCCTCTAATTCTACAGAGGTCTCTAAAAAATCTTTACAACAGTCTACCAGAAATTTTTTAGACCAAAATAATTGGATTTAACAAAACTTACCTTAGTTACTGACAATTTGCTTATTTTCGGTGCAATACGGTCCTGTTGCGATTATGAAATACTTTTTTTATGTAAATTTTGAACAGCTTAAACGATTTTTCTAAAATTTAGAACGTTTACACAGTTTTATAAGCCAGAAAATGTCACTTTAAAATTTTGAAAACAAATTCATTGGCGGAGAAATTAGGTTTTGTAATAAATTACAATTTGAAATATCTACGCTAATAGATAAAAAGAAAGTTTATTTATCAAATGTGGATTAAGTGCTTTATGGGCTACAAAATAGGTGCTCTACATAAGATTTGATACATTGCACCGTTTGATAGCATTACTGTGGACATTTTTTTTCTGATATCTAAAACGGCTGAAACAAATTTGACAATTTTTGGTACACTTACACAGTTTTATAAGACAGAAAAAATCATATCAAAATTGAGACAAAAATCAATCCATAGACGGAAAACCGTTTAATTAGTATTAGGATCACTAAAATTATAATAAAAATATTAGCATTGATGACGTTATTGATAGTTTGAATGGTATTGCATTCAATCTCTTTAACAAATATTGTATCTAATTCATTTACGTACAATGTGTTTGGGGATACGTCGATGTCGTCTTGTGTTGTAAATGTGCTGGGATGACTTATTGTGCCCTTGATGCTTTCCATCCTAGACCAATGGTATTTTTCTTGGTTTAATGACAGTTCTGAAGGAGAACGTAAGAATGAACTTGAAAGTGAGTGTGAGAGAGAAGTATGTAACGGTTGTTGTTTACTAAATAACAAACAGAAGCAACGGCTCTATCGGAACAACGTGAAAAAAAACTAAAGGGAATTCGGCTCAATGTAGCGCACTAAATTCGTGGGGGATAAGAATATTTATAGTAATTAGAGTAGCAGTGCTCGGCTTTGTCGAAGAGTCGAATAGATCCCTAAAGAACTATAAGAAATTAGACTGCTAGTCTAACAAGGCGCCACCGCAACAGCGCAACAGTAGATTTGGGGGGTCCTTAAGGAATCTGAAAAAAATAAACTGTTGCGTAACGTGGCGCCACCTGAGTAAGGGACAGAAGAAAACCGACCAACAGGAGTACAATTAGGTTTTACTACAAAATCCAACACGTTAAGACAAACACAATATTAAAGAGACCCATACACAATTTAAATATAGCAAATCACAATTTAAAAAAAATTACTAAGAGAAGGTGTAAGAAGTAACAGAGACTGTCGCATAAAATTGTACGGGCGTTAGCAACAACGATTTAAATTACAACGCGTAATTAAAGTAAGAAATTCAGATTTTTTATCGTTACACCCCAAATTTAAAGATAGCGTACCAATTTAAGATTGGTTAAAAAAAAATTTATACATATAAAAAAAAAAAAAAACAAAAAAAAAAAAAAAAAAAAAAAAAAAAAAAAAAAAAAATTAAAAAAAAAAAAAAAAAATTAAATTTAAAAACATAACTAAAAAAAAAAAAAAAAAAAAAAAAAAAAAAAAAAAAAAAAAAAAAAAAAAAATAAATAATAAATTATTAATAAAAAATTATAAAATAAAAATTAAAACCGTCGATGTCACGTGTACGTGAGCTTCTTACCCTTCGATAATGAGTAGGATAATTAAACATAAAACTTAGCTGTGTTCTAGTAGTATGCAGCTCTGAGGATTCGTTCTCGCTAGCGGTCGTATCGAAGTATTGGATAGCGTCCGAACGTAGTTAATTCCAAAATTTTGCTTAGGGGAGGTTCAGATTGAAAAGCGGATGACAAATAAAGTCCCTCAAAGTAATAGATATGCAGCATAAACGAGTCGATTGGCCTTCAGCATTCACCAGCAGTTGTCGGTTTAAATGTAGGCAAAAGTGAGGTACCCAAACAATTAGGTAGCGAGAGGTTCCTAAATAGCCATTCTAGCATCCCCAGGAGTTTTCCAGGTGTAAGATAAGGTGAAAGTGTAAGATTAACACACGTGCTAAAGCAAACGTTGCAATTAATAATTAATACAACCTCGAAAGTACCCACAAAAAATAGTAAAAAGGCTCACTTACGGTGAAAATTGATTGGACTTATCTTTCCGCACTCAATTATGGTGCAATTATTGAAGCCACGTTGAAATTTCAATTGTATTTTACTTGCTCCATGTGCTACCGTCAACCACCCAAGCGGAAATAAAAAGTTCTAAATTTAGAACCGTAACAATATGCTGAATCGAGAGAGAAAGACAGACAATTCAGTGCAACAAACAAATCTTAAAATATTAGGAGAATGTGACAGGAATAGAAAGACTATCGCATATAGTTACGTGCGTTAACAGCAGCCTCGCTTACAATAAATAAGGCTCGCAATTAACGTCCGATTGAGAGTGTACACCGAATAAAAAGTTACTTAAATGATTAGCAATCGAGCCGTTTTATGTCAAATGTCCTTAGCTTTATACGCATTACTATTATGAATAAGTGGCTTAAATACTAAAACTTAGCTGTAATCGGTAGAATGTAGTTCCGAGAATGAATGTATACTGCTAGCGACGGTATCGACAGTTTGGGTAAGTTAGATAGTTCCAGGGATTCCTCTTAGGGGAGGTGTGCGGATAAGAACAGAAGACGATTGACTCCCTTGCTGATGGTATGCAGCATAACCAACTCCTGTAGACGTATTGTCTGCAGCTTAATTAATGCGAAACCGTGTTGTTGTCTTTCATTGATATGGAAGGTTCTTAATCAGCCACTCTAGCACCCTCAAGAGTTATCTAAGTACAATACACAACGAGAACATAAGGTCAACCGCAACATGCTAAAAGCATACGTAGCAATTAGAATTAATACAAACGGGAAAAAAAAGAAAAACAAAATGTACTCGCGGTGAATTTAGCTGGATTAAACCTAAACATCAATTTGAATTGGAAATCTTAAAACCTACATTAAATAATTTTTGTAGAAATTTCATTTCAAGAAATGCACTAAAACACCCACGTGTATCAAACGAAAAAGGAAGATGTCCGCTGTACGTCTAGAAAATTCAGTCTAATTTAATTTTCCACCAATAGAAAATTAGCAGCGTGCGCGCCAAATACGACTTTTGTCACAACATACTACTCGCGAAACACGTTTTAAGAAGGCTCACGACATACGTCCTACATTCGAAAAATAAAACCGTAACAAGTATTAACCATTTCTTTCATTTGAGAGTATTTTCTTGTTTTTGATCTGTTCGAGCCTCCCTATTTCTATACTTGTATTGTACCTATTTAACCTAGGTATGCCGGTATCTCAGGCCTAACAGGATAGTCCGTAAAATTAATGGCATTTTCAATTTTCTTTTTTACATAAAGCAATTGAACGTGTCTAGAGCACATTGTTTCTCACATCATTATTTATTTTGAACTTACTATTAACATATTCACAGTTTAAATACTTGAGATTGTTATGATTACTGCATTTACTTGCTTTTGCGGCCCCTCACAATAAACACATCACACTTGATTGTTACACTTAGAATCACTATGCCCAAAACGTCTACAATTGAGATTGTCATAAGCTGGGCATTCTTGATATCCCACATACACAAGCTTTTCATTTTCTCGCACATGCAAGTTAAGTTCAGGTGTAAGCTCAACAACTATACTAATCAACTTAGACTTACTGTTTTAGAAACTATGCACACCAATGCATTTAGATTCAAACTCTTTGAATTGTGCAAATTTTTTGTTTAAATTTTGAATCTTTTGGTTTTGTATGTTTAATAAATGCGTTTTTTACTTTTATTGGTACAATTTTTACACGTATGTATTTTACCCGCACAGTGGCTTAAAATGACAGTAAGGCTGTATTTAAAAAAATATGACCGTAATAAAATTTCGACATCTTTCCTCTTTCAATTGTAGACAAAAAATTTGATATAACATCGTTACCAAATTATCGTTTTTTTTTTGGTGGAAAATACTTAGGGTATGTCATTTTAAGCGGATTTTCCTAGAATTGGTGGAAAACGTATAAAGAAAGGTTTGTTAATTACTATACTTCAAAATGGTTATTATCCACCGCGGCATTGTGGTTAAGATCAACTACTGGCTGAAGTTAATGAAACGGCAAGAAGAAATGTGTCTGTTTTAATATTTCTACAGAAAATAGTGATAAGTCAAATCAGTTGTAGAAAATTGCTTAGACAAATATGTTTCAATGTTCTTCTCAATATCCCGCTAATTTACTGTCAGTATACTGATATATGGCATCCATATTAAATAAACAATGTGGTGCTAACTTGTAGTCATTAGCCCATTATGATGAATTATATTAAAAACTAGAAGAAGTAGGTTGCAACTAAGTTCCTGCAGAAATTAGCCCATTATCAAACTCTAAATCTAAAAAATATTTATGATGTTCTCAATGAAATAACATGTTTGTAGGATCTTAATTTTAAGTAATTTTTAAATAATTTGAAGTAAAATGGGCACGCCATATTTTTGAAAAACAATTTTGACAAAAAATTATTGTATTGTTACGTCTTATATACAGACTTTTTCCAAATTTAAAAAAAACCAAATGTCATACAAGCAATACTTACTAGAACATCTGATTTTAATATTGTGGGTCAATGTTGCGGTGCTAACAATTAATACCTGCCCATATAAAGCGCCAGAAGAGGAAGTGGAAAGTCTCAGTCTCAGAAACACATCTTCTAGAATTAAACCGAATCGAAATGGCAATTGCTCACTATCATAAGAGACGTTCTGAACTGGAGAACGTTTGGAACATTTGAACCACTAATGGTTTTTAGTTTAACCATACTAATCAATTAAGTTGAATAATATTGCAATCAAGTGTTTAGATCGGATAGATATTTACTTGTTCAGTCTAATGTTTTTTTTTCTTCTTTGTGTCAGATAGAACTTCACGTCCAGTTGACTTCTTTATATTAATCTTATTAATTAATCATCGGGGGTCAGCGGGTTGTTTGCAAGGTTATTTAATTATCACATTTTCCCGTGATGCTACGTGTATTGGCAAAAACTTTTAACTTCCGCCGACGAAGGTTTAGCCACACCCTATTTTATTATAACTTCATGAATTGCTATTAACTTTGGTTTTGCATATACACAACAACAAATACCAAGAAAAGGTTTCTAAACAAAACAAGTAGGTAGGGGAACGTGGGGAATATCGACTGACGGGAATATCGATCACATTCAAATCTCAGAAATTTGGCACCATAGCACCCCACTACTACATCCTACCAACAGACCAGTTCGTCGTAATAGCATGAATCATGTTTAGTTGAGAGTTAGAGTGGGAACTGAGCGTTCATGTTCTATTGTCTAATTATATACGCTGTGTTGTAATATTTTCGCCATCGTTAATAAGGTAAGTTATTGAATTTATTACAAATAAAATGGATTTTATGACTTGACTGGAATTGGTAGGGGGACTGCGTATATTATGTGTTGGATTTAAATCATTCTTTCAACGTTTAAGGTTGGTAATGAATTAAAAGTAGTGATGTGTTTGCGGGTAAAATCAACCAAAGCGGTCGATATTACCCGAAACAAACTAAAGCGGTCGATATTACCCGAAAAAGGAATTATTTTTTTTTTCTTTTCAGATGCCAAGAAAATATATTCGAAGAACTACGCGGAGCTCATGGGATGAAAATTCCTTAAAAGAGCAATTGCTGAAATTACAAAAAAAATATTTCTATTAGAGCTGCAGCCAGAATGTTTCAAGTACCCTATACCACTTTACAGGACAGACTTAGAGGGAGATTTGAACAAAAAAATTGTACTGGGTAGAAAACCAATTTTTCCAGTAGAGCAGGAAAAAGAAATTGCTTCTACAATTTTGTCAATGTCTAAACAGTTTTATGGGTTGACAGCCGAAAGTATCCGTTCTCTGGTATTTCGATTTGCAGAATTAAACAACGTAGTGCACCGTTTCAATAAAGAAAAAGATGTGTGGCAAAGACTGGCTGTATTCTTTTATGGCTCGAAATCCTGAACTTGCATTCCGAAAACCGGAAGCCACGAGTATTAATAGAGTAACTGGATTTAATAAAATAGAAATTGACATATTTTTTAATAATTTGGAATCACTCTACAATATCCACAAATTTGAAAGTCATAGAATATATAATGTTGACGAAACTGGCGTCACGAATGTCCACAATCCAGGTCGCATAGTGGCAAAGAAAGGAGAGAAACAGGTGGGAGCTATTACTAGTGGAGAAAGAGGCCAAACGACAACTATTGTTTGCTGTCTAAACGCATCCGGTCAATATATCCCTCCAATGTTCATTTTTAAAAGAAAGAGGATGAAGGAAGGGCTAGATAGAAATGGACCGATTGGAGCCTTATATAGGTGTTCAGAATCAGGTGGATCACCGAAGAGCTGTTCACAGAATGGTTGAAGCATTTTGCAAGATTTTCTCATCCCACTCCAGACAAACCTGTTCTTTTACTCCTTGATAATCACTCGACACACTGTAGTTTATCTTCCTACAATTTTTGTAAATCTTCAGGGATAATCATGCTATCTATTCCACCCCACACGTCGCATCGTATCCAGCCATTAGATGTTACATTCTATAAGCCACTGAAAACTGCATATCATCAAGAATGCGACAAATACATAAGAACAAAAAATTATGAGAAGATCAACCAAACAGACATAGCTGAACTTTTGCGAATGCTTACAATAGGGCAGCGACTATTGAAAAAGGAGTAAACGGGTTTAAAGTGACAGGAATATGTCCTGTTAATAGACATATCTTTAGCGAGGAAGAGTATGCACCCATAGGAGAGAAGACCGATGAAAGAGAAAATAATGATCATCCTATAGAGCACCGAACACCTTCGCCTTCGGAATCTAATGCTACAGTTTTACAGAAGTTAAATAGTAAGTCCTCCCCAGTACACTTGGTCGAACTTCTTCACCCAAACCAGGACCTAGTGGATTGGGTTCCAAAACTGAAGCCTTCTCTTCACTTTGATTCCGAATCATCAAACTCTAGCCTTAGCCTGGAAGAAATTTTTGAGGACAACTTAACCGATGATGAAGATAAAACCATAAAAGTGATTGAAAAAACTATTAATGTGTCATTTAAAGACCTATGTCCCAGGCCAGTCTTGCAACCAAAAACCTCAAATAGAAAAAAGCAACATTCTGCATTGTTAACTGCTACACCATTAAAAGAGGAATTGGAGAAAAAAGAAGAAAAAAAAACAAAAAAAACTAAATCACGAAAAATTGAAGAATGCAAAAAAGAATATCAATACTACTGCTAAACTGAAAAATAAAAAGACACCAGTTAACGTTACAGAAAGAGAAAATAAGAAACACGATATTTGCTCTGTTTGTCAAGAATTTGGATCTAATAACGAGATTTGGTGGCGATGTCGTTCATGCGGTTCATGGGCCCATTCTAAATGTACTGGTGCAGGCAAAGCATCCGAATATATGTGTGAAGACTGTGTCTAATGTTACCTACTTTCTTTTTAATAAAAAAGTTGTAAAGAAGATTAGCATTTTCTTTTTTAATAACATCGGTCGATTTTGCCCTATTGATCGGTATTACCCCACGGATCAGTCGATTTTACCCTCTTGATCGATTTTACCCAATTTTTTCGGTAATTTTTAAAACTTCAATTTAAAATATATTTTTCATTTTTATCAACTTTTTATTATCACACTAAGAACTGGATATACTAACAAGCATCTACACAAATATGTGAATTTTTTTAACGATGCCTGAGCCTACAATCAGCAAAAGTTCTTAAGTAGTCGATATTCCCCCACGTTCCCCTACTACTGTAATAGTACAATACTTAGTAAGAAAGTGTAAAAAGATCGAAGGAGTTCGGGAGGAAGAGACTTTTCCGCAAGCGAATATTGAAATATCTCTTGAAATTGATTTACAGGAAAAATAATAGTTAAAGTTGAGCAAACTATGTCATTTAGAGTTTTACTTTAAAAAACTCGTGAAAGAATAAAATATGGGATATCAGGTAGTATATTAAGACGTAGGTATTTACACCTACTTGCACGAAATCTCTTGCTAACTTACATCATACATCAATTCGGATAAATGGTGCAAAGATAGAAGACATCATTGTTCAGTTGGTTTTGTGGCAAGGCGTTTTTGAGTCTCAAAAATAAGTGTTTTATTGTTACATGTGTACAAGTTGGGTATTTTGTTCAAATATTAAAGTGAAGTGTCCAGTACGCCAAAACTGCCTAGACTTCGTTCAATTCAAATTTTCTGCGTAAATATGTGACGAAATATAGATTTTTTTGTAAATCATATAATATAACATTCGTTATAGAAAATCATGCGGTTAGTCACTGGTTACATGTTTGCACTCCTTACCTATGAAACAATCAAGAGCGCACGTCAAGCAGGCACCGAAACGCTGTTATCCCGAACCACCGAACATGCGTTACAAAAACTACCAAAAAACACTGCTCATTAGAAGCTTTACACGAACAATTGACTAATTAAATTATGTGATTTACATACCACAATAATAGAGATTTGAAAATGCAATTATAGGAAAACAATTGTGCAAAAAGTAGCATACGCAATTTGTGCGTAAACTGTATTCGGGAATTCGTTCCAATGCAAACGGTTACTTATTCCCGAAAAAATCTGTTTCCGCACATGTTACGTGAATGACATGTTATTTTCAATGACATATCAAAAAAAAAAAAAAAAAATTTTAGAAATTATTTTTAACAGACACTTTAATTGTATTACAAAAACAAGATCAATCTTTAAAACTACTGACGTAAAACCAAAACTTGATTTATACGCGTATACGCATATTGACGAAATTACTTTAAATAAAATATTTAGTTTGTGTTGTAATTTTGGGGAGATAGGACGCTAGCAAGGTAGGAATTTTATTTATTCCAATTTCAAACGAAGGAGCTAAATTGTGTATAATTACACGAACAGCAGAGGGTTTGAATAGATAACGCTTTTTTAATTTCATTATATTTTCAAAATTTCACTCAAGTTCAATACAAAAATGTGTGCAAATTTTTGTTATTTTACTTTTGCAACTTTAAGAGTGACTTGTTAAGGTAAATTTTGATTTTGTGGCTTTCCAGTAAGGTAAGAGAAATTTTGTTTTATTTATGTTTAATAGGACTTCGACCTCAAACTAACTAATCGGCAGCTTATCGTCTTAAGCGCGACGCGAAGAAAAACTGTAGTGGGACAGTGTATTTGTTTAGAATTATTTTTTAAATAATCTCCATTACAAAAGTATCTAATTATGTTAGATAATGAATACGGTGAGTACGCTTTTTTATTTAGTGAAGTATATAATTCATATTTCCACAGGAGTTTAACGCGATTAAACTTGTATCTGCGTGTCTTTTACATGGAATTTATTATCAATTCGGTTACAAATATTCCAAAATATTAACTTCTCTTTTCATTGGTGCCCAACACATTCATTCATTAGTTCCCACAGCACATATTCACAAAACGTAACATAAAACCCTAAAATCAAAAACAAGATCATTTAATTTCTATGTTACGTTCTTTTACGAAAGATTTACGAAAGATTTTATTGCTGATATATCTGCTTGCAAATAACAAATAATTTAGTTTTTAGATTGTTTTAAGAAAGTGACGCTTTTATGATGAAGCACTACGTTAACAATGCAATCTTTGGTTTTAGCAATGGAATGTATCTGATTTAAAGTGCTCAAACATAATTGCCATTTGTTTTTGATATTTCACTGTAATTTGTTAAATGCGTTTAATTATTACTATCTTTCGCAACAGAAATATAATTTTGTTTTATTAGGTTACAATCAAAATCTTTATTTTTAGTGTTGAATTTATTCTTATATTATTTGCAATGACTCAGTTTCATTGCGTAAAATCTCACTATTGACCATTCTAAAATTGGTTCGTTTGAAAAAATTTTGAATTAACTATAATACATTAATATTTTAGCGCAATAGATTAAATATCTATAATTAGACTAAAAATATAAGGTAACTGCGTTTACGTGTATAACAAAATTTAAATTACTGCTAAAATTTGAAAAGGGAACGGAAAATTAGTATATTATAGGTAACTTGACACATTTAAACGCAGCGAATTATAAATTAACTTGTATCTCCATCCGTTTATCAACTTTATTGCAATGATCCATACCTTTACTACTCCTAAATATATGTAACACAAATTACGCCTGTCAACTGATGTATCTAAACCATCAAAATTTAAATTTACTGCCAAAATACTCGCATACCACGTGATCGTCAGAAAACTGCTTATCCTTAACTTGTATAGATCTGCTTCGGCATTGACTTGGAGCGCCTCCCTGTTGTGGACACCTGAATCTCTTACATGTTATCTACCTAGGTTATAATAAGGAAAAGGAAAACAAGGTTAGCATCTTGAATTAAATAAAAGGCTTATCTGAGTCTTCAACAAAATAATTACTTTATTTCTTTATCATTACTAACAGGTGGAGGAGTCACTTTTAGAAAAATAAGAGGGAAAACCTACCAAAAAATATTCAAAAACGGAAAAAGGGTATAAAACGTATTTCATTTATGTCTTTTAAGGTATGGTAAATTGACTAGTGGTTTTGGAGGAAAACGACAGGTCCAAACACATAAACGTCGGTTATGGAAACATCCACAGACACAATACATAACATGAATCACAAGATTTATAGTGAGTTAACACATACTGGTTAGAGTTAGGTTGCAGTGGCTGTATAGAGTACACGTCTGTTTCATCATAGTATCATTTCTATTTAGGTTTTGTACATATACAGTGGGTTATGCTATCAATGCAATAATTTACTGCTGGTTAAAGTTCATTACTTTATTACAGTAACATTAATAGCAATTCTTACATCACACAGTTATGCAAAAGTTCCTCTGAATGCAAACACGCTGAAACTTTTCACTAGTGAGTATAAATAATAAAGTAGATTTAGTTGCAAGGGGATGCAATCACTGTATACTAATTTAACATACATCCAGTAATACACATACTGTAACAACAGAAAAAACACTAAAAACTGCATCAAGACTTTTACTCGGACACGTGTTTCAATAGCCGAGGATCGGTATCGCTGATGATGATAGCTTAGCTATTGAAACACGTGTCCGAGTAAAGGTTTTGATTCAGTTTTTGATGTTTTCTGTTGTTAAATAAACGCTGCAGTCAGTGTTCCTTTCCTTTGACACATACTGTACTTAATCAGTAAATAAGAAAGAGGGGAATGTACTGCCTTCGGTCATCTAAACTACTCTCGCCTCGGTATAGGAGCCTACCATAACAGTCACTTTGTCCAAATCAGTAATCTAACCCTAAATCTCGCCGCTCTGACCACGTTATTTTGCTTGTGGTG
>JALBCR010000528.1:157500-252500 GCA_030710515.1 Abscondita cerata | reverse complement strand
ACGAGAATGAGGGTGAAGTAAGCTTTTGTTTCGACCTACAACAACTGCAGAACTTGTTTCATATTCAAGAAACATTATATAGATATAGCAATCAAGTTTCAATTTCACCCCCAAATTTTACATTTAGACTGATAACCTTAGCGGCCGGAGTTCAAACGGTTTAGCACTAATACATTTTCCGAGATCGTTAGACGTATTGAGCCCCCCACAACCAAGATTTGCCTATTTGTGATGATTATTTTGGAGACAGAACAAGAATAGTTACCATGTTTCCAATAATTAGACCTTCCTTTAGGAGTTAGGTTGTAATGAATCAGTGAAACACAGTACCTTTGGTTATTGAGGCTGAGACCAGTTATTTTTAAAATATCGGAAGAGTTAGTGTTGTCAAAGGTTCTAATATCTGGCCAGTCGAAACGTCGATAACCAAAGGTACTGTGTTTCACTGATTCATTACTACCTAACTCCTACAAAAAAGCACAATTTTTTGTAAATTCGTTAACTATAAAGAAAAATTAAGGAATTTTTATTATCACTCAAGAATAGCCGTGTTCTACATGCTCTGATATTTTGACTTTTTAATCATTCACCCCAAAACATGGGCCCGTACCCACCGCCATATTTAAATCTTAAAAGCACTTTTAGAAGTAGTTATAAAATTACTTTAGTAACCGCAAATAACTGTATTTAAAGACAAATTTAATTTCATATTTAAACATGGTTAGATGTATGATTAATGTTAAAAGTAATTTTACTAAAACTAGTTTTAGCGACAGACTTAGAAACATCGGTGAATACGGCGGCTCATTTAGTTAATTTTTCCGGTACGTAACTACTGTTACTTCCATGAGATTACATAGCAATTTAGGTAATGTTTGGTAAAGTGTTTCAATTACAGGACGATTCGGCGGTCTAAACTTTAAAGGAGTTTTAAAGATATTCACAAAGGTATAGAGTACGACAAATTTAAAAGAGTCTTGTTTATTAGTAAAGAAAGAAGATGAATTCAAAGATTGTCTTTAACGCAGAACAACGAAAAACATTAACTCTCCATAGATAAGGTTAAAGCAATCAATAATTTACCAGAAACTTGATTTAAAGAAATCTAGATGCTAATTTTTTCTTGTATTTTGTTCTACTGAAAGATGACCTATTTGCAACTACATTAGTGATAGTGGATAAAAACCCGTGTGAGTGCGTGTAGGGGGAACCCGAGATGAAGACTTGAATCCTTGGTTAATGTATTTTTATTATAGTTAAATTTATTTTGTTATTGTGTTTACTCTCATTTGTAACAATAGTAAAATCTTTTTTTTTTCAATTTTGAAATGTATTAAACTTTTGGTATTTTTTTGGTGATGTGATGTCAAACTCTACTAATGACAGAGGCAAGTTCGCACGAGAATTTCTGACTAAGACTAAAACTTATCGTGGCTGTATTATAGGTTTCACAATAATGTTGAGAAATAAGCCTCAATTTGGTAAAACATTAGGAAGTATAGTATTTTTTGTGTCCCGTTCTTCATTATGCAATTTGCCCTTAATTAGCGCAAAAATCACTTGTTTTTTTAATTTGGCGCCCGACTTTCAATTTGAAATATTTTGTTGGATATTGTTTAATCAGGAAGACAAATTACATTTATGCAATTTTCCTCTTTTCAGAAGGGAAAACAAGTATTGTTTCGATTTTTCTTAAACATAAAAGTCAAACTTTTAGGTAATTTTTTCTTGATTGCCTGCGTGGTTTTTTGGCATTTTCTAGGTCGTACAATAATAAAATTATTAAAAGTAAACTTTAAGACGCTTTGACAAGCAACTGATAGTTGTGCAAAATCTTTTTTTGTTTTTAAATAATAAAATAATTTTCTTTCTTTTTTCTATAAACGGCCTAACCAATTTTTTTGTTTGTTGTTTATGTTTGTCAGAAACTGTATAAACAATATTTTAGGAAAAAAATAACAGGTGCAAAATTTTTTTAGTCAAAACTTTTTAAAGCTAGGTGTGTTATTAATTTCGTATCCTGGATCTTGATTTTTTAGTTTCCTTTGAGATGAGTGAATAAAGAGTACACCCGAGTGTTTTGCAACGGATTATTATTATATTTTTGACTAATGAGGGAAATTTTTGAAAATTTTCTGTAGAGTTGAATCCCAATTCGATGAAAACAAGCGAGCAAAGAGTGGAGGAAAAAGGGTGTAGGTGCATCTGTCAAAACGAAAATTCGGCTCTCTGCATAAAAGGTTCTTGCATCAGTGTGTTAGGATTTTAAGGCTGTTTTGCACATTGACTTTTTCAATTCTAATTGTTAAAGGCGCATATTACTATAACCTTTTAGATGAGACAAAACTTTCATATCGGAGAAAAGACTTGGTTTCCCCATCAGAAACGTTCTTCTTCTTTTTGACGATGCACGTCCACATATAGGAAACCTAACGAGCGAAAACTAAGGCAATGTTTTAGACAGCTTTGGAACACCCTTCGAATAGTTCAGATTTATCTCCCTGTGACCATCACATGTTTGGATCCTATAAAGAGTCTCTAGGAGGGCAATGATTTGACTGCAATGCTGCTATAAAGGCATTTGTACCCAATTGGCTTGATACACAACCTCTACCTTTTTATGAGAACGGCATAAATATGGCTATATATTGGGGAAAATGTATATCCAAACAATGAGATAATGTCTCTATCTCCTTTCAACAAATGTTAAAAATAAATTCCGGTTTATATCTGATTTGCCCTCGTAATTCAATACATTAAGCAATGGTTTGCACCTTGCTCGTAAGTAGTGTCATCTGGCGTCAACTTAGTGTAAAATCTTTTTGCCATTTTTTTCATAATAGCAAAAAGTGGATTTGTTGTGATTTAAAAACGAGCTCCCCAATTGTATACATGTAAGAAAGAGGTACTGATATTTAGGTTTGTATACGGACGTAGATATAGAGTATAAAAAATCGAACTTGATAATGATTTTTGTACAAATATGCAAAACTTCAACAATGTAAAACTACTTAAAGTGTTTGTTTTTATTTGCTTTGTGCAAGTACTTAATTCTTGATAATCCGTAATCGTAAGAAAAGTGTGCTTGTTGGGTTTGGAAACGGGTACGATTATTCGTATTCCAAAAATAGTAATCAAGAAAAAATGCAAAGAATTTGTTGCTTAAATAAACAATAACTAATAGAATATTCAGAGCAACCAAAATATAATAATAATAGTCTGGAAAGCCACAAGCTTTAGTGGTTTTGTATTATATAATTTTTGTATTAATGACATTTCTGTAGTGCCAAATTAATCTAAACAATTTATTTAGATGATTGTCTAATATCAACTTAAACGATAAAAATGCTAAAAACCACTTTATTTCATATACTGGATCGTATCTCAAAATTGGGCAAGTCAAGGTTCTACCATTTATACAATGGTTCTACCTATACTTTTCTTCCGGAAAGCATCGGACGACTTAATCTTATTAGTAAATTAGTTCAAATCATAAAAATTTAAATTGAAGTTATAATGGAAAACAATGAAAAAATCTAAATGCTTAGACTAAAGTAAAAAGGATACAATCAGTAATTTTGTTCACATTAATTCTACACAAATTAGTCTTTCTAATTACGTATAAGCACACTTATTAGACAAATTGAAGATATGTCTGTGAGCAGTTTATATTTAATGCAACTAGATTTAATTAAACTATCCGGTACTTTTTTGTAGCATAGTTAATTTAAAATTTTTATAAAGTTGGAAAATGTCCAGAATGGAATTAATATAATTAGGTGAAAATATCATATTTTAAAAATTCCTTCGGTATCTCCTAAACAAAAGAAATTTGCTTACAAGTCATGTAACTCCCGGAATATATAGTGTAAGTAAGTTTGTCGGTTCCTCGAGAAACACCCTGTATAATAATCGATTGTTTATTAGATTGCAAGAAAGTACAACTTCTTGTCTCAAAACCGTTGGTAGGGTAGTTCTATGCCCTTCGAATAGCAAGATAAAATACACTTAGACACATAATTCAAGTAGTTTAAAAATATGCACAAGTTGTGACTGTTGTAATTAATTGCATTCGCATTTGGAAAACTTACATAAATGACAATAGCATCAGCATTAATTGAGATATAATGCCATTCCCTTAGCAAAAGGTACTAATTGACATTTTGCAACAGTGCTGAACTCGTAAATTTAAATTAGAACTAGCTTTCAAGCAATATAGTCCATCTGAAGTCGAATAATTGAACTTATTTGCTGGAGCATCAAGTCACGAATAACATTAAAATTTGTATTAAAACAAAATATATGTACGAAAACTCATTTAATAGAATTTAAAAAATTACCCAATTCAAAATTTATTAAATCAACAATAAAAAAAAAGAATGTCGTTACAATAAAATATTGAGTCATATAGATAAAATAAAAAAGATGCATTTTGTGAAGCGTAGAAGTTTATAGATTTTCAAAATTCAAATATCTCGTAGGATTTCCACATCAACGTCAAACGTAAAATATCAATTCATGCAAGAATAAATAAATATGCATGGCGCAATAATAAGAATCACAAGTAAAGAAGGGCAATATTTAGTACTTTCTATATGGCCATGCTTTTCATGTGTTAAAAATATTTTTATTCAGTACATTATTGTTCTAGATATTATTAAAAAATCTATCAATTTTCAGAATAGCTTACCTTAAGAATAATATCTTTATAGAGTTTTTGGTTTTAGGTCTCCTATTAACCGTAAAATTTCTGGAAGTTTAAAGGTAAGTGAACTCTGTTTCCCCGCTTAGACGTAAATGTAAAAGGATAAAGCTATTATATGTCATACAAGGATCATAACCGAGCTGTTTGAGTCTTTCGTTCTAGTCGGTTTTATAGCTTACATAAAGTTTCCACTTTGTTCTTTGACACGTCGTTCTAAAAGATATTTTATACCTGAAAGAATATATGGTTGGGTCTCAATCTAATATTTGTAATTGTTCTGAAACTATTAGATTGTATAACAAAACAAACTTTTTTACAAAGTAATTTTTACCAAAATAAAATTTTAGCTTGAAAAGTTGACGAACAACACCTACATACTCAAGTTTCAGTTGACAAGAATCCAAGATGTTTTGTTAAAAAAGATCATAGCTTTTGTAGTGGTGTTGATGAATTCACTGCTTCAATCAGACTACCTACAGATTTCTATAATTTACTTTCGATTTCTAGATTAGGGCGCGGCAATTTCCTATAAGGTGACGACACACAATGTTATTATTTTCTTCAATTTCTTTATAAATGGGGGTCGATGAACTATAGTTTTAATTTTTACTTTATAATTACTCTCTAGAAGTAACATGCTTATTTGAATTGTTTATGTATGAAAACTTGTTTTGTATTTGTAAGGTTTCTGTGTAATTACACGAAATAATTTAGTTATTTGTTTTGTTCGTATCAACTTTCATATTAATTTATTTAGTATCTATACTGTTTATAATATGTAACTTTAATTCATGATGCATTTGAATAACTTGTTTTCTAGTGTTGTGATTTTGTTACATAAAAGATATGCAAATGATATTGGTTTTAGGTATTAATTTTTACCTAATTGAGAGGGCGGCGTTGTGGTAGCTAAACAATTAATTTTTATCCAAGACGTAAATCAAAGTTGAACTAGTCGTCGGTTAAACCTTATTATTTATCCGTCATCAACTGATAGAGTAAAATAGCAAAATTAATGTGCGATTAAACTTTAACGTCCCAATGCTAATACAACACTTTGATAATGATAATAATGTTTTAGTTACAGGATTTATCAGATATCATATTATTGGTATGTGTTTCAACGCTTATTCGTAAAGTGATTTTCCTCAGTACTACACCGTTGACAGTTTTGATTTGTGATATTTTATTTAAAAAATCGAATTAGTGTATTTAGACTAACACTACCAACCAAGCGTTCTAAACTTTAATTATTCATAAAATTGTCACGTAGAAACACACAGAAAAAAATGTAGAGAAATCAACAGGATAAACAGGGTAGATTTAGTAAAAAATCTAAACAAGTATATTGTTACGCCATGAAAAAACAACAACACGGAGCCGCAAAGTGCCAAACTAACTCATCGGCGAGGGGTGGGTCTAGAGAAATGTCTCTCACTTATCTTTATAGATGACTAAAACTCCTTACCCCGAGTCAATTTCGGTGTTTTGTTAGGCGCCACCCAGGTTTTTAAATGTACAATAGGTGCTTACTAACAATCAGGGAAAAATGTAAACACTTGACAGGGAACGTTCCATAAAAAGACAAACATGAATTAAGTATGGTTTTTTATTGAAATGCTAGTTTATCTACACATCTTTGATTACATCACGGTCGTAATTGAATTGTTTTTCGTAAAACCAAACGTAAAGAAAAATATAAACCGAGCGCTTTTACTTACTAAACAGGACTATACCGAAATTCGTAAAACGAAATAAGACTGTGGTTTTTCTTTAAAACAAAAATAATTTAGCATGAACCTTGAAATTGACAACCTCATCTCAGTTCGTTTCAGTTCAAACAGTAAAACATAAACACACAAACAAAAAAACGAAAGGATGTCCTATTTTAATTTGTTTATTCTTAAGTACACGAACAGGTACTAAACACGGTGGTTCTTTGGGGTAAATAATCAATTTACTTACACTTGTTTTGTTTTCCTCAGGTGAATTGAATAATTCGTTTTGGGGTGTACACCAAAACTCCCAAGGTTTTCGTCGATACACTAAAAACACTTTATTAAAAAACAGAATTTATCGAAAAAATGCACATTAACGGTATTGCATTTCTATAATAAGTTCGCTGGTTTAAGGGAACTCAAAGTATCCGCAAGCGTGGTTTTGACTTCAATTAGTCAACGAAACGTTCCTTTTATTTTCGCAAACTATATGGCTCCTAGCAAATTATTATAAATATCACTTTAATACTGTCATAACTTTTGTTAGATTGTACCCGAAGACTGTTCACTATTTAGCGATTGTTAAAAAATAACAATTATACTCCGCTACAGTTTTGTACTTATTTATAATTACATAGTACCACATAATTCCGAGTCCGCTTAGAGACTAACTTAAAAATTTTAAAATACAAACAGGAAGAGTGCGTATCTCTTCCTAAACTTTTTTACCTACACAAAGTACCTTACAAAAAAAATACGTTAACAGTTCTCCAAAATATAATCAATCTGCAAATTCAGAATTTAACCGTGGGTCGTAATTAGTGTACTGTTCATTGTTAGTCATAACAAATATCAAATTGACTTTATAAAAGCGACGACATTCAAGCCCTTTTCTTGGAACAAACAAAAAGTTTATTAATTCAGCAAAGTAAAATTCTACCAAACCTTTGATAAAAACTATCGAAATGAACATTACTTTAAAGCTTAATTGTGAATTAAAAAATATTAAATGACAAAAGAAATAAATATTCCAGCGAACATACGCACTTTTAAGCGCAAATGAAATTTATACTAAAATACAGTACAACCCACCTAAAATGAATACTTGCATAAGACCAAAACCATTTATTATATAAATAATAATAATAATAATAATAATAAGAAAAGTGAAGATGTATTTAACACTTAGATAAACATACGTTTGAATTTCATAGCGTAAACATCAGTAATCTGTCCTGTAATTTTAAGTCAAATGTGAAAAAATAAGCACAATGCTATACCGCCTTTTGCATTTAATACGAGTAAATAAATACAGAAATAAAATTCTATTAATAGTAAAAAGAAAAGGAAGATGTATTTATTACCTAAACAACGTTTGAATATAGTAAACATAGTAACTGTCTGGTAGCAAGTGCAAATATGTACCAAACACCCTTCTTTACCAATACGGCAGGAACTGAAAAGTCAATTTCAACCATATCAGTCACAAAATAGTTAGCACCAGAACAGTAGTTTGTATTCTTCCCCTAATCAAGACTATTTTTAAGCAACCATAAAATTGCCCAAACACATCCACACTTACAAAACACTAGACAATACTTGAGAATGTGGTCTACTAGTGACGATGAAGAACAAATTTCAGTATCGAAAGAACACCCTTGGCAAGTTGTAAAATGTACCAAAAAGAAGAAAAAATAGAAATAGGAAAGAACTGATCAGCAAGACATAACTTCTTACAACCCATATAGTTCACGAACACCCCCGCAGGAAAATGATATAAACGATCAAGATATGGAATCGCCAATACCAAAACCACCCCCAATGTTTGTTTATAGAGTTATTGATTTACCTGAAATGAAAAACAAATTCACAGACGTAGTAGAATAGGAACAATATACAATAAAAAGCATGGTCAACAATACAGTCAGTTCGCTCATAATTATAGCTTAACTACCAAACAAAAATGAAAACACCAAAAAACTGCACAAAAAACTGTACTCAAATACGTGTTTCGGTAGCTAAGCTATCATCATCAGCAAACTGACATTGTGTCATTACAGTTAACTGTTGGCATTTCTTAGTTTATATTATTATTACTTAAGTATTAACTATCAATGATTAAATTAAATTTCTAATCAAAATTGTGAAAGTGGAAACAAACGAGAAACCGTTTCATATATTATGGAGGAAATATTTTAACGAGGGTTTGTACACATTCATAATTTAACAGACGAAGCTGTATTGTGGCTTACTAATTTGAAGGACATCTGAAGGTAAGCAATATTTTGTATTCTCTGTCCTCGTTATCTGTTTATCCGTTATTTTGTTTGCTATTTCTTTAACCTACTACTTTTTCGTCATTGTCGTGACTGGCGCTTGGACTGGTCCATTATGTGTCGTCATGCAATGGATGTGTTGTAATATTTTATGTTCTTATTTACCTTCTATAATGTTTACACACTTAATTAATATTATTAAATATGAATACTAAGGTGAGTAAGGGTTGGCATGTTTAGGTTTTAGTGGTTTTCCTAACACTTGAAACAAATGCTTTACCAAGACGAACCATTCCAGAATTGCACACGATTTCATCACCACACTATACAGGTTTATACTGATCTTCTGGGGCACCATACATAACATTTACATCACAATACAATAATAAGAATGTACAATACAAATAAATAAATAAATAAAATAGCGTTATTAAAGTGATGATGGTATTTTTCTTTGTTTGACAAATGTCTACCGTCTCTCCAACTACCTGTTTGTAGTTGGAGTGGCGATTCTTAATTTAATTACTTGTATTTCTTGAACCTACACGCTCACCACTATAGAAATTTATTGGTTTTCTATCTTAAACATAGTAACAAATGAATAACGTTTTTCTATGTCTCTGCGCGTTAATTATTGCTATTGATATTGTTGAAATATTGGTGATGGAGTACTACACTAATCAGTTCTAGTCACGATAATTGAATATTTTTACCAGATTAAATTTTCACTGGGCTACACCACTATTTTTACTATTACATGCCAGTAAATTCTTTTTTATATAACGATATGCACAAATGTAATAATTCACAAAAATGTCAAACAACATAATCTATGTATAATCGCCAATAGGTCAGCAATCAAAATGCACATAAGTAAACTTGTTAACCTCGTTACTAATAATTAATATATATGTTATACAACAAATAAACAAAGGCAGACAAGAATCGTACGTTTAAACACTTCATTATTAAGTCTGTTGTAGCTGCAGTAGTGCGATAAGCTTAAATTTAAATTTTGTATAAGATGTTTCTAAATATATACAGGGTGGCCCATTAGTGCTAGGAAGGTGGATATGTCGGAAAATATTGGGGTTAGAAAAAAACTTTCGCAAAGAAAGTTGTGCAAATCAATGAGCTGCACATGTTAAAATTATTTTCGTTTATACCGTAAGTGCGACATACCAAAGTTATGTTTTTTTAAATGGAACAACCCAGTTTTTATTACAAATTTGGATTCCTTGAGAATTTCTAATGTAACTTAATGCATTATACATAGTGTCTAAAAATGGAGGGCTTTTCGCATTATTACACTTTTTTTGGAAAAATTGACTTTTTGAAAAAACTGAATAACTCAGTTATCCTGGAATTTATTAATATGCATTACATGTGCTAACTAAAACTAGTTGTTCACCTATCTAACCTTGTTAAGTTTTGAGTAATCAATTATTTAAATTGAACTCCCTAAATTCAGGGATAACTTGATTTTTTCAAATGGGACCACGTAATTTTTTATGTGCTGTTAAACGTGGAATTTCATAAGCATTCTAATAATAAGCAAATTTTTGAGTAAGGGTTAGATACCTACAATCAAGTAAAGAAATCAAAACCTAAAGCATGTTTGACAATCATCATTATTGTAATTATAGAAACGGTTTGTAATGAATATAAGAAGAAAGTATTTAAGATTTATAACAATAAAAAAAATTTATTAAATAAATGGATTTAAGAAGATAAATTTGCTACAACCTAAAACTTATTTTTTCTTTGAAACAATTTATATTATGTCAGCTGTACATTAACAAAACCAATTTTTGTCCTTGTATAGTGCAATTATTGTTTACATTATAATTAAGAACTATATTTGCAGAGTCGCTTACATTTATTGTAAGACCTGGATATGTTTTATTGCTCTCACTGCCATCGCAGTAAAACATCTAGGTTGGTTCATTTTATTGTGTTCTGATACAAACATCCTAGATATATTTATTTTGTTTTGTGCCGATGAGTTGAAATATCCCTTCCAGCCCCCGTGACGTTTTAGGACCAACAAACTACCGCCACAATTCGCCTATGTATAATTCTGGGTGAGGTAACTTGAGGTATGTCGCAATGTTTTTTAGATATTTTTCCCATCATATTGATACCAATTGATGCAGTGAGCATTCCGATAAGTGACGAAGAATCGATGGTTCAAAACATGATTCGGTCTAAACGCCCATTTACACGGTCAGTTCAGTTGTCATTTCAGTTTCAGTTCTCGTCTCATTTCAGTTCAAATAATGTTTGATTTTACACAATCTGTTCTGTTTTCCGATCCGTTCAGATTTCAGTTCAGTGAAGATTTGAATTGTGCGTCGACAACAAAATCGTGATCATTCGACATAGCGACAGTTGCGCGTACAGGTTTTTAAGAGAACTGATATGAACGTTGGCATGACGCAGTTGTTTACACACAGGAATTCCCAGAACTGAAATGAAATAAATAGGTCTGCCCATCGTGTCAGTGGCCCGTCTCAGCCTCAGTTATTCAATCATTTTTTACTTTCTACACACAGGACAAACTGACAGTTTGACTGAAACTGAAACTAAAATGACAACTGAACTGACCGTGTAAAAGGCCCTTATTTGTAATTGCAAATTTTCTTGGCATATAGTTTTTTGTTTTAGCAATTGAAACAATAATTTTGTCGCATTTATCTTCAACACATAACTTAGTCAATTCTTCACGTCTGCAGGCTTCATTATATCCGATTATTAAAATTTTCTAAATTAATTACACAAAACAATTACTATCAGTTATAATGAGTGATTCATTTAGAAGTACTTTTTTTTAAGTAAAAAAAAATGAACAGAAACAATTTTATTTTATAAGCCTCTGTTTTGAAGAAATATGGACCGACTTTTCCACAGGCTGTAGGCGCTGTGCCGGACTAAATGTTTCCATTATGAAATGTCAAACACTACTGAGAAAGAACGCCACCTCAGTTGACCCGACGCATACGCGATCTGAAAATTAGTTAATTATCCTAATTGTTTGCTTCAACTATAATTAAAAAACTTCATTATTAAAGTGAATAAATTATATACACTTACTTTCATTGCGAGATACGTATTGTCATTGGCTTCTATAATAAATTTGTTTATGTCAGCTTCTTCTAAAATCTTAGATTTTTGGGCATATAACCTACACAAACCCGTTTTAATAATCCTTGTAACTTATGATATTACAAAATATTTACATTTTTGTACTGATTCAAGCAGCCACTTGTCGGGAATCATAGAAATTGCTACGTTTTGCTAATGTCATTTTGTTTCTTCGTTCATATTTGAAACATAAATTTTAAAATTGACAATTAACTATAAAAATTAAATTCGAATTTCAAAACTTTCTAAGTTAGTTGTACCAACTTCAAATAAAGAGAAACAAAATTGACCTCTAGATTTATATCACATTTTTCTGACAATTTTATTTATTTTTTAAATAAAAGCTCAAGTTAGTATAAAGAAGTCGTTTATTAGTCATTTATAGCATATGTCCATTAAAACACTCGCCGCTGTACTTCACGCGTGCTGACTTTTAAACTCGCGTTCTTTAATATACTACTATTTTAATCTTAAATTCCAAAACTGAAAAGCCAGCTTTTAAAATGGAATTAAAGGAAGTCATAAAAAAAGTAATAAATTTGATAATTCAAGAAAATGTGATATAAAGGTATTGATATAATCAAGGCTTTTATGAATTGTAAATCGAAGTATTCGACGAGAATAAAATTTCACAACAGATTTCCTTGTGGTGGAGATTATATCACGAAGAGCAAAGGTAGTTGAACATGAATGTTTGCAAACATTAACAAGAATATTTATTTTTAAATTATGTATTTCATTAGATATTAAGTTATACATTGCACATGTAAACTTTATAATATAATAACTGCGTATATTTAGCAATAGCTCCAAATTACTAAATCTATTTACGAATAAGGCATAGACAATTCGAAAATGTAAATTTAGCAACATTTTAGGTTATAGACCCTGTAGGTGTAATTGAAATAATTACAGTACAGTAATTGCGGTTCTAGTTTTTAGTAACGATTTTTGAATATTCTCTTTACACATACAGAAAACTACGTTAACACTCAATAAAACACCAAAATTTTCGTTTTAGACAACGAACTCGTTTAATTATACATTTTGAATTGCAATGTTATACTTATAAAACTTCAAAATTTATTTAAAGCGTTCTTAATTACCCGTGACACATTTTGGTGGTTTAAAAACCTATTGTGGCTTGTTTTACGCCGAAAGCAAATTTTCTACTTCTTTCATTGTTGAAAAGTTTTTAGTGAGGAGTTTCGAAATATCAAATTATCCCATCGTGACAGATGTTCTGTATTTTAAATTTGATATAATTAACTTTATGAAATTTCAGAAGAAATTAAACAAAATTCCATTTCTACATTTTGGTAAATCAATGATAATTACATTTTAATTCGTTTACAACATGAATTCAAACGATGTTGTTGTTAATGCTGAGTACTGTTTAAATGAAATTTCAAAACATGAACAATGCTAGAAACCCAATTATATATGTATAAAATTTGTCTGCATAATATAACTATCAAAAATAGCTTTTATAGTATTCAAACGATGTAAGAGCAATTTTGTGTCAAAAACGTTTTATTTATATTATCGTGTTTTTGTAGTACGTTGCAGTTGAATGCAATCACAATCGTTCTAAATTTATTTGAGCAAACGTGCTACAACATTATTACGGCAGCATTTATTGTAGTATTTTGTTTCGAACTATTCCTTTTATTCAAATTCTTATCGGTGCTCAACATCAAAAGACACTGTAAACACGTAAATGTTAATGCGTTGCCATTTATATCTTTTTAATGCCCCTAATTAAATTTTAATGGTTGGGAATTATTTTTCTCTTTAAAGGATTATCTAAAAAGACGTGTACTATTTTTTTCAGCTACCTATGTAAATACATATGTACTAATGAAATTAATTTATAAAAAGTTGAATACCTACTCATAATGTATTTTTTATGAACTAAAGAAATATTCTTATTACAAAATTTCTCGAAAATTCATTAAATATCTCAGTAGGTTGAAAATATATAGAACGTAAAATATTCTAATACTTCAATATACCAAGAGTCGGCTTTATTGCCATGAGATTATGGGACGTAGCGGTAGGGTTCTGGATTCATTTCTGTTGGAAATAGGAGGATATCGGAACCTCCTACTACGACATCGAACAATATTACAACAAATAAATATTCTCATAATGCCAAGTTTGTTGATGTGTAAATGAAAACTGTCAAACCAACTTATTTCTAAATTGTAAAATATTGCCTCAATTTACGTTATTAGATAACTTTGAGAATTAGTTGAGCATGTACAAAATTTTAAAATATAAATTTATGGAGGGTTTCTTTGTACATGCCGCGCCTACTGAATGTAAGCTTAGCAATATAATATGAAAACGCAATATAAACAAATAATAAAAAGAACCTTTTTCTTTTTAAATTCATCTATGTACTATGTACCTAGTTAAAATTTTATTTAAAAAAATTTTGTTGTTATATACTAATAGTAAAAGTTTAATTCCAAATAACTTGATAACCATAGTGCATATATTAAATATAATGCAGTTATTTTTGTCGTTGAATATGTGTGTTATGGAACCGGAGGTAATTAACCAAGTCGTGTTCATTCTATTACCTTTTAGAGCACTCAACTGTTACATATACAATGATTTTAAAAATTTAGGGGTTTTAGAACATTAAATATTACTATTAAACAATTATATTTTATAATGATATTATAAATACATACAACACAGCTGATACTGAATCGTAATCCATTCGTCTATAAAAAAATTACTGGATGACTAAACCATCGTTTCGCGTTTTAATATCGAGCTTTATTTTAGTCACTCGGACTACATACAAAATCTAATATGTCTGCGTTATTAATAAAAGGAGCCCTAAAACCCAAGTAAAATTTGTATAGATTTTTACGTAAATTACATAATAATTTTCCCCTGTATAAGCTTAAATGTACAAATCAACAAACACACATAATAATATTAACACTATACAGGGTGTTCATTTAGTGCGATATAGGACGATATCTCGATTCAGGGTGATGCCACAAAAAAAAAGTTAAATGTAAAGTTGTTTCAAGTATTCAAGTGCATAACATAAAATTAGTTTACTATATACGGGGTACTCCATAAGTGCGATACCAGACAAAATTTTGTTATTTTCAATAAAATACCCCATATATTTTTAGATCTTTAAATTTCTTGTGGGTTTCTTAATTAAATTGGTGTATGATGTCCTATACCTAAAGTCAACACTTTTTAATTATTAATTTTTTTCGAAAAATTTTGACAGATAGATGACCTAATTTTTTAATTTATTACAACACCATTTACCTATTAATTTTTGCTTTGAAGTTTTGAAGCCACAATGAGACAATAAAACAAAGTAGGTAATTAGAATATAGAGTCGTAGTCATGGATACTTTGTCAAACAACCGTCGCCACTCGTTTGCTACTCTTTTAGTTGACGGCCTGTGGTGACCTCACTTGTATTAAAAGACATGGAGGATGAAAATCAAGCACTGTGGCGGAAGGCTACATTGAACACTCATTGTTGAATAAAGAAAATATTGCGAAAAAAATATTGCAAGTTGATAGTGATAATGATAAACCAAGCCCTGTTGTCATTTCTGATTTCACATCTGAAAATAATATGAAAGTTAGCTTTTTGACATATAAAATTAAGCGGTAAATAGGAAAAACCTAATTTTAGTAGCATCAATATATTTTATTATTATTATATTAATCTAGAAACTTGGTCTGAACTAATAAACCAAAAATTTAATTTAGATGAATGTTTTAATCATTTTTATAGTACTCTCCTGTATTATTTTGAATGAGTGTTGTGTTTCTGCATCTATCGGCCACACGGAAACGCCAGTACGGCATGTTTAACTGCTGCGTACGTTTGTCTGTGACTGTTTAAAATTCTTCCGCCTATCGAAATTCCCGCCGACTGCTATAACGGTCTGATATCAGTTTTCTTTGTAACACACCTAAAACCAATCGATATTCATCCTGATATCTGGGCAGTATACGGAAAAAACGTTATGAGTAAAGAAATGGTACAAAAATGCATTTAAAGAGGGTGCCCTCACTGCTTTCCTTATCATGGACATTGGAGCGGCCATCTTTAACCGCCTAACCCACTTTTATACTATTCCTTCACTCATAATGTTTTCTCCGTACACTGCACAGATTTCACGATGAATGTCGATTGTTTTTAGTCGTTCGAGACAAAGAAAACGGATAACAGACGGTAATAGCAGTCGGCGTGACTTTTGATAGGCGGAAGTATTTTAGTCAGTCACAGAGAACCGTACGCATCGGCAAAAATGCCGTACTGGCGTCTGCGTGTGGCCGAAAAATGCAGGTACACAGCGCGCATGCGCGGAGCGCCAACCAAACCCGTACAACGGCAGAATCACAAAACGGTACTTAATTAATAAAACGCCTCGTAGTAATAGCTTTCAAAACCCACACATTATTGTCAAGAAAAAATCCATACTATTTATCTGGTATATAAGCAAGTTAAAATTTAATACCAAATTTTAATCAGAAAACAAAGCAATATCTTTATGCGAATAAAATTAAAGCATCAAAAGATGGTATGCGTACTACGTGAAATATGATCAATAATGTAACAAATAAGTGCAACTATAATCATTTAAATGATCATATGAAAAATAATTTTTAAAATCAAAATTAAATGTTTTTCAGGACGTGATCAAATATTATGTTTTTTATTAAAAGCAGTGGCTAATAAAATAGTTAAACCTATGACTCACTTGATTAACAGATCCTTGCGTTACGGTATTTTTCCGGGAACTTTAAAAATTTCAAATATCATCTCCACTTACAAAAGGAATAAATTCAAAAATCTTAAAAATTACCGACCTATCGCGGTAACATCAGTTTTCTCAAAAGTATTCAAATAAGCAATGATAGAAAGACTACAAATGTACTTAAATCAATATAAAATTTTAACAGACAAATAGCATGGATTTCGACCGCAAAAATCTATGACGGCGATAAATCAGTTGATGGCCAATACAACAACATTTGTAAATAGCGGTGAATGCCCTACTCGAATATGTTATGATCTTAGTACAGCATTCGATTGCGTTGATCATAATATTCTACTTACTAAACTTTATAATATCGGTATTTGTAGACCTGCAGCTAAGTGGTTTTTGTTTTAGTTTTAGGCCTCTTTCAGACGAGGACGCTGTATCCCAGACGCGTGTATCTCAGATACAGAAAAAGCATGCAGTTGAATTGTAGCTTACACACGGCATTTGACGCCGCATACAGTATCGCGCGACACAATTTTTGAATCTTGACAAATCAGCCGCCCGGCGGCGAAGAAGTATCCGAGATACCGAATTATCATGGTGGCTTATAGACCTGTTCAGACGTGCATACTTTTGCGACCCAAAAAGTTTGATTTCAGTGGCGGCCACTGTTTATTCAGAAGTGATAGTGAGTAGTTGAACAACCAGTAATACAAACTATGGATCGTGCCGTTTTTGATAACGAGAAGTTTATTAGTTTTTATTTGTACTACAGACACACACATATCTTAAATACAGTTACTTTGCCAAGGTAGTGCATGAATAGTCATAAAATACTCAGCAAAATAGTCACGGATAACAATCGCTGGTCTAGCAGGGTATGCTTCGGTAGCCGCGACTTCATTGTCAAACGGTCCTTCGTAGCATAACGTATCCTCGTGTCTGTATCCATTGCATATTCGCAGAAAGTTGTAAAGTACAGTGCAGGTTTTCACTATAACTTCAGCAAACTCAATAGACACGTTAAGAGGAAGATGCAATAATCTCCACTCCACTTGTTAGCAAAAATCCCGAAAGTACATTCAATGTACCTTCGTGTTCTAGATAGTCTGTAATTATAAATTCTTTTCTGTATTGGCAAAAATTTTCCACCATATGGACGCATTACATTAAACAATAAGCTAAACGCTTTGTCTCCAATAATAACATAAGGGATTTTACAGTCATCCTTTTCTGGTAAAAATCGGGAACAGGAAGGTTTAATTTTTTTGTCGATAACTTTTTGTAATGATCCAAATTTTTAAACGTAAAACAATAGTTTGAATCGCACATTGCCAAAGGTTGAATTGAGAAAAAATGTTTATAATTAAAATACAAAGATCCACTTTGTTGTGGTTTTATCACTCAAATATGTTTAGCGTCAATAGCACCCACGCAAAGAGGAAAATTGGCGTTTTAAAAAAAACCATGTGCTATTTCCTATCAGTTTTCTCTTGTGGGCTTCAGCATACATTGCTCTTTCATTTTGGTCCAAATTAGCTTGCATATGTGCTGTATTATTTCACTTGCTGTTGAAATTCCCACTCCGTAGGTGTAATGTAAATCAGTTAGAGAACATCCAGTCGCTAGGTACCTAAAACAATAAGCGCAAATAGAGCTTTTTATATATAACACTTGTTTTAACTTTAAAAAAAATTTAGAAATATATTCTTTTTATAGTTTGTTTTTTTTAGGAAAAGATCTCCAAATAAAATGGAAAAATTTACGAAATTCATTTGCTCGAGAATTGAGCAGAAGAAAAAAAATAAAAAGTGGTGATGGGACGACTTGGAAAACCTATGTATTTTTCGACCAACTATCCTTCCTAATGCGGTGCCCTTCAAATAAAGAGTAATAATGTTTAATTTGACACTTTAATCTTAAAGCGAACATATACTGTTTTAGGACAAGCTCTAACATTACAGAAGACCCAATGGAGAACAACGAAACTTGACTGCCAGAAGACAATAGAGAAACAATGGAGCTCTACACCTATTTAAAAAAAAATACTTCTACAGATGATTCTTCAGAAATGGTACAAGTCTTAAAGTCAAGCCTTGAGCAACGCCAAAAAATATGAGGACCTGTTAGATAAAAACGAGGACCAACATTTCCTTCTTTTGCTTCTGGCAGATTTCCAAAGAGTGCCAGTTGAGAAAAAGCTGGATTTGAAATTGGCAATCATTCAGGCAATCAAGTCACCCACTCAAGGTGCTGCTGTTCCACATACGCCTTATTTTTCAGAAACTCATCCTATGCATCCTTCAGCTTTTATTTACACCTCCACAACCGTATTCTAATATTCTACAACATTTTAATCAAATACCACAGTCACAACACACTCAACAAATTTATCAAATGCCGCCATTACCACAAACCTCTCAACAAAATAATTCAATACCACAATCATCTCACACCTCTCAACAAAATTATCAATTAACACAGTTTCCAAGTACACAACACAACTTAAAACAAAAATTCTTTACTCCTCTCCAATCTCCCTTTTCCGTAGAATCGAGTGACAATATTTCAACAGATGGATCACTTGTGGACCTTCTTACGGAATACTAAGGTCACACAAAAAATATATTATCTAAATATAAATACAATATAATATCAACTTTCTGTCTATTGCATTAAAATTATTTTTCATAAATAAAAGAAAGTCTTACGATTTGTTTTACTTACCTTAATGTTATAGATAACCGTTCTCTTGATTGAATACTTCTACGCATTGTGGTATCTTGCTTGGTTAATTTACTTTTTAAAATGTTGTGCAGCTCTTCAAATTATTGTGGAGACATTCGATAATAATTAAAAAACTTTGTAGTGTCTTGTAATAAATCTTGATGAAGTAAATTATATATTTCCTTAGATTCCCTTAATTCTACCATATGATGAACTTACAGAGTTCGTCTTCTTTTAAGTTTTTTCTTTTTATTAGATATATACCATAACATGACGCACTCTTCAATATTCATGATAACGACTGCACCGCACTGAAGCTTCGAAATAAATAAAAACGTAACTCAAAGAAGTATCGGGGTAGTATGCGGCTGTGATTCGGTATCTCGCATACAGTATCCTCGTCTGAAAGAGGCCTTAACAGACAGGACTCAAAATGTGGAAATTTCTCTAAAACAACACAATAAAATGCAATTTTTCACATCAAATGTAAAATCTGTTCAAATAGGAGTACCTCAAGGTACAATGCCGGATCCTATAGTTTTAATTATCTTTATTAATGATTTAATAAGTTCTAAACATCCACTCAAAAGTTTTTGTTACGTCGTTTGCAAACAACACATCATTTGCATTGTCCAACTGCAATGCGAAAATTCTCCAAAGCGACTGTGATTCGGCATTACTTAACTTGGGCAATTGGTTTGCAAATAACTTGCTATATTTTAATACGGCAATTCCATTCCCGTCAACGAAAAAACCTGGAAGAAATAAATATCTAATTTAATAGCACTTCTTTAACAAAAGCAAAGTCTATCCAATTTTAAGGAATATCGTTACAAGATATGTTACAGTGAAGTCAATTAACAAAAAACTAAATGTATTTTGTTTTCAAATAAAAACCTAAAACTTATACTGACTAAACCCGAATTTATTAATTTTTATAATGCCATTGTGTAGTACTCTATGATTGACTATAGTTAGTATATGCATTTGGGATTTATCGCCTTCGGCAACACAAGTTTCCATAACACAAAAGCCAATTAGCAGAACACTTGGAAGACTAAAACCTAAAATTTCATGCAAGGATTTGTTTGTAAAATATGAAATTCTAACGGTTAGTGGTATATGTAATTACGAAATTGCTAAATATACATATGCAAATAAATAAAACTTTGCAACTCAAAATGTGATCTATAAATATTTACTTATTTATTTTAGGCAATCTCTCCCCACTCTTTTGGTCAAATACTGTATATACTGGGTAATTGTATACATCATCGTCAGTAAAAATGGTCATATCCAGGTAGAAATTGTTGGGTGTGGTCACAATCTAAAGGAAAAAAAAACGTTATTTATGATCTCGTAATAAACATTTTAATCTTCCAGGTACACAAGTAAATTCTTTACACTTTCTTATTCACTTTTCACATATTAAAAACTGAAAGCTTGTTTATTTCAATTATATATTTAAGACCACTCAAATTAGAATATTTTTGTATAATCGGATAGCTCTTTAATTGATTTTTATATTTTGTAACATTTTTTCATTATTTCTGTGTTTGGGTATTTTGATTGAATATTCCATTATCATTGAAAATGATTGCAATTAAAATTTTTAGATTTTTAGTTTGTCGATAACGTGGTTAGAATATAATTACAAGATTTGAAAATAACAAACGAGTGAAGTAAATTAAAAAGATATAACAATAAAAAAAGGCAATTAAATATGTATTAGTACTTAAATCTTTTGTGAATGAGGATACCGGAAATATTAGTTGTTATTGTAGGAAGTATTGTGACAATAAAGAAACGCAATTAGAAACATATTATTTAAATCCTATGGAATAAGAACCTAATCTTTTCTTATGTTTTGCATTTAATCGTTTCTCAACAACTTTGCAGTGTTATAGATAGTAGATAGTCAATTATAATAATGATGTTAATTTAATTTACTATTAAAACAATTACAAATAATTATAGAACAACATCACATAACACAATTTCTTTCATGCATTACAGTTCTATTAATTAAAAAAACTTAAAACGAACCACCTACACCGCAAATATTGTGTGTATTTTAATTCAGATTTTGGAATGTGGCACAAGGATAAATTGCTAGGCAAAGTTTGAAGCGACAAGTTACGTTGAATGTTAAACCTTTCTGACTTTCGCACTGTCAACTTACACATTCTACCTCTTTAACTTACTAACTTTCTTGCAGCAACGGGGTCTTTTGAATAACAATAATACAGGTGGGTTTGGATTAACTTTGATAATTAGTTTTTCAACGTAGTCTATGGTGAAATTTTTATAAACGTAAATTTAAACAGTTTACTTACATTTTGAGTTGTAAGTTTGTTTTAACAACTAATTTGTAATTGACATTTAGCAAACTTAATCTTTCTTAATTAGGTTTGTCAGGACATAATTTATTCTTTATTATAGTACATGAAGGCCAAGTTTATCTTTCATATTGTTGAACTTGGTAATTACTGTAGGATAATTAATGTATACCGTTTATTTAAATAGGTTTTTCTACTCCCATCATAATTCATTAATTAGAATTATACAATCTGATCGATTTTTTTTTAATAAAATTTCTAAAAAAATCTGTAAAATTTGTCTTGACCAATTCTTTATTAGAAAATCATTAAAAATTACTAGTTTTTACACTATAAAAAACGATCGTCCTCATCAGATTGTACGGCTGTACAACAAAAGTAAAATGAAACTTAATAATTAATAATTTCACATTTTATCAAATTATTAGTATTAG
Organism: Abscondita cerata; assembly: GCA_030710515.1. NCBI lineage: Eukaryota > Metazoa > Arthropoda > Insecta > Coleoptera > Lampyridae > Abscondita > Abscondita cerata. The sequence goes on along the minus strand of JALBCR010000528.1, from coordinate 230,391 downwards.
ATAGCCATTTTTAGTGCAATAATGATTTCGATTACAGCCACATTACGAAAATGAAGACGTCTGCTTTATTATGAAAGTTTGTGGGAGGGCAACGTTTTGCACCTCTCTGGCCAATTAAAACGACTTTACCAATAAGCCATAATGTTAATATTGTAATGGCCGTCCTCATTCCTGGCAGATAAAAATTACTATATAACCCTTTTTTAATGAATTTGAAAATTAAAAAAAATGCGTTGTTGCCAATACTAGTATTGACATCTGACCAAATTTTATTTAATTTTCTAATTTTTACCACCAATACTTTGAAATGGGTTTACAATTTTTAATTAAAATTTGTTAATGTACTTCACAACAATTAGTTACATTCTAATCTAAAAAGCACAATAATATTTAATGAATTTTCGCACCTGTTTTAAACAGTTACTGATGAATCAAAAATCTCCACTGTCTTTGATTACATAATAATGCCAGTTAATTGTGCAGTCCTTAATTGTTCAAAAACATTATCAAGAAATGGCCATTGAATTTATTGTTCTGTATGAACAAAAGTACATATTTATAATAAATGTTCTAATGTAACTAATGATGAATATTAATTATATGGATTCAGAAAAAGAACAAAATGGAAATGCCGCGTATACTACTTAAGTTGGCAAGACATGAAAAACTTTTTTATTATTAATTTTACAAAAAAAAGTAATTCTTTGTAAAAGTTTTGGTTGTTTGAAATCAAAAATACAATCATCAGATATTAAATTTTTACAATCGTATACAAAGTTTATAAAAAATATGAATTTTACTCAGAAGTTGACAATATCAGAATTTGTTATTGAAACTAGTTAATCAGACATTAAATAGTAGATTATTTTACTAGGAGTTAAACAATATCATTGTTGAGCTTAAAAGTTTGCTGGCAGGCGTCAGCCGAGACAACTAATTAAGCGAAACAATTATATTTTTTAACTCCAAGTGATATACATTATTTTTTCTTCAAACGTTTATTGTTAGTTCTTATGTGTTATTTTCAAATTTTCGAGATTCTCGAATGTTATAGTGACATTTTATTCTCGACGAATCAAGTTGGTACTTTACTGTACACTCATGAAATTTAAAACTTAGACACCACAATTTCTGTAAACAAAAGTTTGCACATTGTGAAGCGGGCTTAAGGGTATCATTTACAATTCTAACAGCAGGTAGTCTCAGCAGGGGTTATCTTATAGAAGGACTGTAGAATGAATCATTACACTAAGCACGTTTTAGAAAATAGGTAATTTACGTTGCTTACTTAATTTTTTCTTTAAAGAATATATTTGAAGGTATCGCTAATTAAACACCATAGCTCGATTAATTATCGAATCAAAATTTTGTTTAGGAAATGTTTACAAAATAAAATTAGAAATAATTTTGATTTAAAAAACGTCTACAAGCAATAACTTTTAAATTAAATCAAAAACTAAACATGGTTATTTGGGTTGACTGATTATTACTTATTTTTAAATAAATCTAACCTACTAATTATTGTAAGTTATTAAAAAAATCATTAAACTCTCTATTCATAATATTTAGTCCTTACAAAATGTATATTTTATGACGTTTCATTTTTTCTGTAGTTAATATAAAAAGTGAAAATAAAAACTAAGGCAATTCTTATTGTCAACGTATATATTTAGTTTTTGACAAGAATTTATTACATAATTATAATTAAGATACCAAGTTATAGTTTAAAATTAAATGAAAACTTTTTTTTTAAATAAAGGTATTACTATATAAATAAATATAAGAAATCAATAATGGGTGTGACCTCCATTATTATTGATACATTCTTGGAGGCGTCTGCTCATTGACGCTATCAAGGTATCAATATAATTAATATTAATCGTTTCCCATGCGGTATCAATGGCTGCAATTAGTGCATTACGGTTTACTGGTATAAAATTTGGCCCTTGTTGTCTTCGGATAACAGCAAGTATTCGAGCCCAAACATTTTCGATAATGTTAAAATCTGGGCTTTTTGCTGGCCAGGGTAACAGCTCCAAGTTATTTCTCGTATCCAATTGCGCACAACCCGCGAAGTATGAATAGGGCGTTGTCCTTTAACAACAAAATACATTATGAAAATGTTAATTCAACAGATCCCGAACTATTTTTGGAGAAAGTATAGTGAAATAAGAATACTTACTTGTTGGAAAATATAATCTTCGTCTGGATAAAACACTTCGACTGAAGGTTTCATAATAGTTTCCAAAATATCTAAATACGCAGCAGAATCAAGACGTCCATCGATAGCCCAACAAACTCCTGGACCCCGCGCTAACCCAACCCCACACATTCACAGAAAAATAACCACTTCGTTTTTAGGACATATGTGATTATTTTCGTAACGAGTTCCTTCCATTCTAAAACTTTTAGTGGTCCATCGTTGCGGCTATTGAACGTTTTTTCGTCGCTAAAAATCACTCGATTCCAAAATTCCAAAGGTTCGTTCACATATCGCCTTGCAAATTCCAGACGACGTCTCATATTTTCGTCACTGAGAACTTCTTTCGCAGCAGCATTATACTTCTTTATTCCCATCTCCTTTAATCTTTTTGTGCAGTTATACGGCATCCGGGAAAATGTGTATCTGCTATAGCCCTGGAGTATGTAGCAAATGGTTGTTCTGTTACGTAATGAAACAACTCGAGATCTTGAGCACGTGTAGATACTTTAGGTCTACCACTTCCGATGGCTCTTTCCAAAGTGTGTTCAAGATTCCATTTTACTCGGTAATGCCCTACGGTGCTTTTGGTATATCTAACATACGTGAAATTTCACGCACGCTACGGCCCGCCGCTAATTCCGAAACAATCCGCGCTTTCAAATCAGCACCGAGATGAGGTGGCATTTTCACAACACTTGAAATTTTAAACTAAAATGGAATTTACATTTCTTACTTTATTTATTGGTTCACACTACCCCTTCTCAAACAGTAGGTAATTGTTTATTTATTACATACTTCTAATGACCAATGTAACAACCCTTAGAGCAATATGACTCAAAGGAAGTAAATTAAACAAGCAAGGATATTCTATTGTTATTGAAACTTATTCATAAAGTAAAAGCCATTTCCTTATAATGCTAATGGACAGGATTTTAAGTATTAAGATTACAATAGAGGACTTATAAACTTTCGAAAATATCTAATTATAAATATTTACACTGCAATTGCGCTTTTTCCTTAATAATTTCTTAGCAATAACATACACGTTCTTGGTTTTAAGTTGTCATAAATTTGATATGATATAAATTTGTGTTTCTAATATTACATCACAAACTAATCTTTATTCGCCAAAAATTGTTGCTTAAGTTGTAAAGCTTCGTACACACCTGAACAACAAACCGAGCAACAAACATAACAACGAACCGAAAGTCAAACAGAACGACAAACGATCTTTTATGATTTCCACAATCCGAACAACAAACGGAACGTTTGTGCTGTTCCCATAATTATTTTCAGTAGTTTTCAGTTCATATATATTTATTATTGAGAAGAGAAAATTGCGGAAAACAAGAAGATAGTGCCAACCAAATTTTTACGCACAAAGAAGAGTAAAAATTATAATTTACTTCGCTTTTTTTATTTTGAAATTTCCCGCCCAAATGATGCTAATAGGGACATCATTTTTTTCTTGCATTCTTAAACACTGATTAATTTAAAACATTTTTCTTCTGTCAACTCCATAATATTACCTAAAACACAACAAACCCACAAAAGGGAGGACAAAAATAAATAATTTAATTCTCCCGCATAAGTTTGTTCGCCGTTTTGTTTAGATTCGTCCAAACCTGCAAACGCATTCGCGCGCATTTTCTTTGATGTCGGAGAAAAACCGACAAGTTGCGGGAACGCCGCAAACCGTTCGTGGAACAATCAGGACTTGCGAATCTGTTCTAAAATTCGTACGTAGCACCGTCCAAATTAATGTTCCGATTGCCGTTCGGTTCGTTGTTCTGTTGAAAGGAGAGTTATGTAACTATAATTAACGACTTAACGTTACGTTAGTAGATTCCATTTACTATTTACACATATTTTCTTGGAACATTCGATAATTAACTATCGGGATATGATGACCCTATACTTCGCAGGTTGTGCGCAACTGGATACAAGCAAATAACTTGGAGCTGTTACCCTGGCCAGCAAAAAGCGCAGATTTTAACATTATCGAAAATGTTTGGGCTCGAATACTTGCTGTTATCCGAAGACAACAAGGGCCAAATTTTATACCAGTAAACCGTAATGCACTAATTGCAGCCATTGATACCGCATGGGAAACGATTAATATTAATTATATTGATACCTTGATAGCGTCAATGAGCAGACGCCTCCAAGAATGTATCAATAATAATGGAGGTCACACCCATTATTGATTTCTTATATTTATTTATATAGTAATACCTTTATTTAAAAAAAAACGTTTTCATTTAATTTTAAACTATAACTTGGTATCTTAATTATAATTATGTAATAAATTCTTGTCAAAAACTAAATATATACGTTGACAATAAGAATTGCCTTAGTTTTTATTTTCACTTTTTATATTAACTACAAAAAAATGAAACGTCATAAAATATACATTTTGTAAGGACTAAATATTATGAATAGAGAGTTTAATGATTTTTTTTAATAACTTACAATAATTAGTAGGTTAGATTTATTTAAAAATAAGTAATAATCAGTCAACCCAAATAACCATGTTTAGTTTTTGATTTAATTTAAAAGTTATTGCTTGTAGACGTTTTTTAAATCAAAATTATTTCTAATTTTATTTTGTAAACATTTCCTAAACAAAATTTTGATTCGATAATTAATCGAGCTATGGTGTTTAATTAGCGATACCTTCAAATATATTCTTTAAAGAAAAAATTAAGTAAGCAACGTAAATTACCTATTTTCTAAAACGTGCTTAGTGTAATGATTCATTCTACAGTCCTTCTATAAGATAACCCCTGCTGAGACTACCTGCTGTTAGAATTGTAAATGATACCCTTAAGCCTGCTTCACAATGTGCAAACTTTTGTTTACAGAAATTGTGGTGTCCAAGTTTTAAATTTCACGAGTGTACATTCATAATATAACATAACCGAGGTACCAACTTCTAATTAGTTATTAAAACAAAAGAACGGTCGCTTTTTAATGTTTAGGGTTTTTAGCGTCTGCCAGTAGTTTAATAATATGCCGTTTAATTGTCGCTTGAAGAAAAACTACGTTTAAATATAAGAGTACATCCAATTAAATAAAAAAATATTTTTTTTGTCTACAATAACTATGCAAACTCGTAATTTTTCTCAAACCTCGTACACAACTAAAAATTTAATATCTGATGATTGTATTTTAGATTTCAGAACTTTTTATAAAGAATAACTTTTTCCTAAAATTAATAATAAAACAGTTTTCAATATGTTGCCAACTGAAGTAGTATGTATAAGTTGTCACAGAAAGGCCGTATTTTGTACCTAATACACAACATAATAAAATTTGTCTAATCAGTGTTGCGACATCTAGTGTTGACTTGTGTTATCGTAACACGTCAATCTGCTGCTGATTTGAGATTGTTACAATTAGTTGGCTATAATAATTGAAGAATTGACTTATGTAACTTCTTACTCATTTGGCGACATAGTTGCTTAAATGCACAGTAAATATGAGTATTTGAGGAATAACTAGTTTAGGGTCACCGGACCAGACAATCATAGATCTCTATACCTACCGTTGATTCGCAGAATATTAAAAAAAATATTAAAATATCTTATGTAATCGGAATTTCCGGTCAAGTTTAAGAAAAAATTTGAGAAATTTGGAAATTGTGAAAATAAAATAAGATTGATTGATAAATTAGAAAACAAATTTTTCTCTGAAAAATGTAGTATTATTCGTAGAAATATTATACCTAGGTTTCTTGAAACTTTTACGGAGAATTATCTTTAGTAAATTGTATATAATTTTCAACAATCCTCTGACATGATGGTTTAAGTACTGAATACAGATTACCAACAGATAAGAAAGGAAAAATTAGCCCTCTCGTTGCATAAGTTTCGCAAATAATTATGTGATTTGTGCCATTGCTGCGTTATTAAAAAAAAACCAAAGAACTTTCCAAAAGGAAAAGTTTTAATTATATGTCTCTACGGGAATTAAATATTAGCCAAACAAAATAAAGACAGTCGCGCCGGTATTGTGTTTCAAAGTGAAGAAACCATCTATAACTTCTGCTTAATTTTTACTTAAATAGAAATTGTGTTTGTTTTTTCTACTTATTATCAATCCTATAAAAAGGTGTTTTTCTCTTCCTATCTTTTAATTTTTGCTTTGTTTGTGAAACAAACATTTTTGTTTTTGTCATTTCAAGGAATTGATTTTTTTTTTGACAACAGCTGAAATAAATTCTGTACCGATTAAAAATTATACTTTTATTTAAGAACTGCTAAATTTTTACTTTTTTTAAAATAATTTCAAAAATAATAAAAATTGTTTGAAGTTTCAATAAATATATTATAGAGCCCTCAGCAAAGCTTGACTGAAGATTGAATTGGTGCCTCCTTAGCGACCACGACACTGCTATGCAACATAAATTAACAAAGCTGCTGCAGCATCTATGTATATCAACAAAAGTCTTAACATCACCATCAGCTCATAAGAAGTAACTATGACTGATTGTAATTATTTTCAATTAAATATTACTGTTTTAAACGATATTAATTTTTCCAGCCTATTGAGCCGTAGTGTATTGGAACTTATTCTTCTTGTTCCAGACGCTTCGTTTGATGCTGCAGCAAATATTCTACGTGGTGTAGTCGTGAAACTGATGTTTCTTCTGGATCTGCTACACTATCTATAGTCCTGGTGGTAACACTTGACTGTTCATGGCACTGGATGCCAAATTCTATTAATGCGGATATTATATTTTTTTTTGTTGACATTTGACTGGGTTTTGCAAATCTCTGTGGCATCCACTTTAAGAAAACATAATAGTGTTTTTTTTCTCGACAGCACTTCGGTTGTGTCAAAATGTATACGTGGTTTCTTAGAAGAAGGGCATCTTCAGAAACTTTGGATTTATCCTATTAATGTAACGGCAGTGTTTCTTTTGTGCTCTTGTATACGTCTATCAATGCTTCTTCGGTTATCTCCACATACGCTAAACCACACACAAGCATAGTATGCAGTTGATGATAATGGTGGTCGAACATCATTCATTGACGGTAATTGTGTACTTAATATGTAGGCTTGTACGAGTAAATAGTATCATTATGTCTATTTAGAACTTTGTGTATACGGTCCGTAATGTTGTTTACATAAGGTAGGATATTTCATTAATGCAATGTTATTGGTATTTTATTTCTTCGGATGTATCGCTTTCTTAATTTCTTGTTTGTTATAATGATTTGCTCGTAACATTATGAATGACTGAGCTTAATGCGCTGCCCAACACCATCTATTTGTTACTCATCATTCTATTTAAAGTATGTAGTAGTAAGTACGTGACAGAAAAGTGCAGTTATATCTTCCATAAATGAGTTTAATTGTCTAGTATAAGCACCATAGCAAACATTGAAACTAGATCAAAACTCACTGGTCAGTAAATGGGTTCCAGTTATAATGTTTGTAGTTTTTGCACAAAATCTGCTTAATACCAAATATAGAAACTTGTTTCGCCAAAACGCGGTTGTACCAGTCGTGTTAGACGTTTAGGAAGCTCGTACGTTGATGATCCAATGGCACTAACTGTAGGTCTTAAAGGTGTTCCTGCTTTATGTATTTTAGAAAGGTGGTAGGGCTTCTAATTTCTTTGGCATTTTCTGTTTCTCTTTGATGGTTTCAGTATTTCTGATACCGTCTGGTGGTGATCAGTTTTGTCGTCAGAAAGAAAGTGAGAAATTTCAATAGCCCAAAAAATCATAATATAAATATGGAAAGTAACCGTGAAAATCTACATTTTTTTATGTTAATCAATCTTATAAATTTTTATTAGTCTACAAATCAGCTAATAAAACAGTAGACAGGTTTTTAATTAAACTGGGTGGGTTGTTGGATGAGATCAGTGTAACCAATGACAATATGGTAGGCGCTGCGCGGAAGTTTAACACAGATATTAAACCGCCAAGTACGAACAAGCATTAGTACCAACACTAAAAAAGATTTTTTAGTTTTCCAGTTGCCTGGGCCTTCTAGGAGGAGATACGAAGGATAAGGTATATTAAAATTCCATGTACGTTATTCCAATTTTGCTAACGCTCGCCTGCTTTGGGCCCACTTTTTATCAAGGCATCTGATATGTTTAGGATTTTTAATAATATTCCGTTAGTTTTGAATTTGGGTCCAGATATTTGATTAACATCAATCAATAAAATATTCATAAAGACAACAATTAAATAAATTACAATCTCTTCTAGAAAACCCAGGCAACTGGGAAACAAAAAAATCAAAAAATAATATAGGAGAATTTTAAACCACAACTTACAACCCCGAAGGGTCCCTAAAAAGTTTTAAATTAATAAAGGAGTTTTAAGTATTGACTAGAAGGGATGTTTGTTTGGACCATATTTTCTAATAAACAAACTTTCTTGAAAAATGTGAACATCGCAAACTGGAACACCCTGGTGCAGATCATTATACTCCATTTGCTATAGTTCAGACATACCTTTAGTAACCCTCAATAATAAAAGTGAAACTAATGAGTCTTGGATTAATATTCTAAATGAGATAAAAGTTATAGTATTACTGCTCATAAACATCATAAGTTATACTTTAACCACATATCTCGGGCTATATTCTTAACTATGTTAAATATAACAAAAAGGGTGTCACTGTTACATTTAGTAAATTAACAGTAACTAACAATAGAGTCCCATCAAAACCTTATGACACCTGCGCAAAAACGCATTTTTTAACTAGATAAAGATGCAGTAATGATTGGAAAATGACACAAATATTACTACTGCGCGACCTAAAAACATAGTACCAAATTTGTGTATTAGTTATTCTATAAAATAGTATTCACTGCCTGTTCTCTGACATCAAGCACGATGTAACCTAAACTTTTATTTTATTATATGGGTATATTTTTGAGTTGAGCTTTATAGTCTGACGTCACGTTTATCGCACACCTTGGTGTCTTCCGATGTTGACTTTACTTTACTATTCATGGTGCCAAATTGTTTAATGCTGATATTTCTATTGTTGGGTCAACGATGAACCTGGTTTTATTAGCGTCCGTCCGTGTCACTACCATGTAGGAAGTCAACAACTGTCTTTAAAATCAGATCTGCGTTATTATACTAGATGAATATTAATTAGGTTTAAGGTTTTAAAGGGTGTATTTCTTGGCCCAAAATATATACATATACGATGTCTGCTATTTCCACGGACGTAAACTCACCCATCATGAAATGATCTTTTGTTAACAGAAAGTTATAGCACAGTAAGTAACAGTAATTGATTTTCTTATTGATATCAAGCTCAACTGATCTGACAATATATGTCAGTTTGTTTGTTAGAAACATCTCAACTACGATCGTTTTTCTGATCCCCCGCATTCTTAATAACTTTTTGTTTTTTGTTTCACCGATATCCATCATTATTATCTGTAATTAGTTATTTTTTATGATCAATTTTCTCGAAAACCGTTGAACAAAACGACTTTTAAAAAGAGTACCTTTTTTATCTAGAAAACATAAAATTTTAATAATTTTAAACCAAATTGTCAGTTTTTTGAACGGATTATAGAATAGGGCCCAATATTTCCTAGTACGCATCTGGAATATACGCTTCTGGTTGTAATTTTCGCCATGTTTTATAATCAGCTGATAACTCGTAATAGTAATATAAAATGTGCCAAAGTTTGTTGAAGTAGATATAGTCGTTTTGAAGAAATACAGGTTTGATCAGTTTTTGGACGCCATCTTTAAACGGTTATAACTCCGACAGTTTTTAACAAAACTTTTTTAAATATTTTGTGCCAGGAAATACACCTTTGAAAACTTTAAACCTAATTATGACTCACCCTGTATACAAGGTGTTAATTAAGTACTTGTACACATTTTAAAGAGTGAATCTTTGACTAATTTTAAGATTAAAAGTTTATATAAACATGGGTCAGCAACGGCTTGGTTTCCGAGATACAAGGCGTCCAAAAAAATTATTTGATTTAGTTTTTTACTTATATTTTTGTTAAGTACCATTGCAATTGGACGAAATTCGGGATACTGGGTATATTGATGATGAGAAACTCAAATATTAACTTAGTTTTTTGTCTAATGTTAAAGAGCGCTACATACAATGTTGTTCCTGAATTTAATTAACCATAACTTTTTTGTGTCGCATTGTATGCCATTTTCGACAAGGCAGACCTATTCTCCATTCAATTCTTAGTATTTGTCGCTAAAAGCAACCGTTTTGGATACAGTTAAACCTTTTAAAAAAATGTCAACATAGATAAATTGTCAAAGTTTTTTCCCGTCACAGAAAAAAAAATATTTACATTAAATTCAATACGGTGAATTAGACAAACGAGTAGAAAATAGATTTCAATCAAATACGTGCGTTATTAGTCATTTAATAACAAAACACCAATACCCGGAAGTTACAACCCACGATAATCAAAAGGGTAATCGTATTAAGTGCTACAGCAGACAATACAAAACGTAATCCAAATCAAAGGTTTAGTTATACTAAAACATATACTCTGTCATCCTTATAATGTTTATTCGGTCGTGTTATTGAAACTCACGCTAGAGAACAGAAGGCGAGAAGACATGTAGTAAATTAGTAATTTACTAAAATTAAGGTTACTTGCATATTTTCCTTAATTTGTATTTAGGTGCATATTTTGAGGATAACAATAGTTTTTGATGTTTAATTAAATCTTTCTTGGCTTTTGTTGTACTTGCAAAAAAAATCATTAAAGGTTTAATTTTAATACAAACTTAGGAAACCGGAAATCGGCTATATTAATCAAATAAAAAATGTAGAAATGTAATGTAACTTACTTTGTATTAGAACACATAATTATTTAGGAAAACACTGTATCACATTCTCTGTTCTTTATTATATTTTTTCTAAATCCGGAACTGATGTTTTAAGGTAAATTCTTAAATCATCTATAAACATCTAGTCATTATTCAATTGTGGCAAACTATAGTTATCAATGGAATTCAATATATTACAAGTAATTAATGCAGATTCAAAACCGTAAATTTTAACACCCATTTATTTTTCAGCACTCGTGATGTAATGTAATCATAGTATCTCAAAAACCGTTGCTCTATTTTGATGAAATTTGGTATTAAAGATGTTTATTTTTAACATAATCCAACTAGCAATAAAACAATAATTTTTTTGAAAGGTATTTCTAATTTTTTCAAAAATATTTCTTATATTTGTTTTTAATACCAAACCTGTCCCTAGTTTAATTACACACAAATTTTGACGCTAATTATTTATAATCACATGACATTTATTGTTTTAATTATCATCAAGAATATTAATTATTTAAAAAAAAATTGTAAAAAAATGGTGTAATAGTATACTCTGTAACAAGTTTAAAATACGAAAGGCGAGTGTGACGGTTCGATGAGTGCAGAATAACAATTCCAAACGTGTTACAGACTATACCTTTTTTACGACAGAGGAAGTGTGGACCAGTAAAAAAATTTACACAAGTGATAGTTTTCTTCTCTATTTTAAATTGGTATCTTTTATTTGTAGTTGGCATCGGTTACTACTGATTTTTGAAAAAAAAAATTTCGTGTGGCATCTGAGAGTATTGTTGCCGAGATGTACTAGCAGGTCTAAAACATTGTCCTATACATTGTGTATTTATGATAATTTATTAAAGCAAATACCTACTTGAGGAGTTGCGCAATTTATCGTAATGTGCAAAGTCAATGGTTTCTTTACGTCGATGGTTACTCGCCGGATAAAATAAACATTCCATTTTCTTTAAAAGCGCAGTAATGTAAGCTACAACAACACTTTTACTTGTTCTTCAGTGCAGAAGTATGGTATATCCTTGTATTTCTTTAAATAAATTAATTAAAATAAACATATAATTAATAAAAACTGGAATTCTTCTAAAAATAACTCTGTGATTCATATCTACATTATACATTAACATTTTAATAAATTAAAAAAGAAATAAGTACAAAACCTTCTCTACTCCGTAAGGTGAATATAATGGCTACATGTTCGATGGAAATCACCTTTTTTGAAAGTCTGCAATCAAAAGTAGTAACTTTTCATTTAGATGTCTATCTTCAATCTGGTGTAAAAAGACCATTACTTGTCTAGCTTCGAAGGATGGCAAATATAATTAACTCTCAAGAAAAGGATAAAGTATTCACTATCAACTTAAAATAAACATAATTTCAGTACAGTTCAGTATGCTCTTATAGGACCCTTCTTAGTGAAGGTGCAATAAACGAAAACAACTCAGTAAGTTTGTAATTTGAATTAGAGAATATATTTACACATGATTGATTTTTAATTTTAAATTAAGTGACGTTATCATCTGTTGATGAATTTTAATTTATTGACTACCAAGTTAGTAGTCTCGTAGATAAAATTCACGCAATGTTTAACGAAAGGTAGGCAATTACAACCTACTGTGTTGTTTTTGTTCATTCCGCTATAAATCATTTTTGAAGGACAACTCATTTGTAAAATTTCATGAATAAAAATTAAATTGAAAGTTTATTATTTTGCATGGAAAACATAGTTATTTATGTATTAAGGGTTTTTGTGACCCGAAGTAGGAAAAACGTAGGGCCATAAAAGCCCGACATATACATATCCCAAGTAAGGCAGCCACTAGACCGTTGTGGAGATTAAATCAATTTGATTTTTTGAAAATTTGTAGATTTACATTTAAAAATTATGCTTTTTCAATTAAAAAAAAATTTGGTCATTGCACAACTTCCGGTTATACTTCTAACTTTTTGATACAATGTTTTGTTTATTAGCAATCATCATCAACATTATTTTCTTATATAGACGAAAAAATTATTTTTTTTCAAGCGACATTAAAACGGCATATTATTGAACTACTGGCAGACGTTTAATAGTTATTTTTATAATTTGCTTCTATAATTTTTTCATTATAAAACAAATCTGCGTTCTATAATGAGCCATAACGTTACCATTATAGTACGCTGTTTTTATATTTGCCTGGTTGGTAAGACTGAATCACTGCAACTAATAAATTTGACATAATGAGTTTTATAACCAAGTGCGTGATTGGTGGTTATTAATGTGGAGAATTTGTGGAATAATCATTTTTATGTATAAAATATTTCAGATACGCATATTCTGGTAAGTATATTAAACCTTACTTATCTTTTATTTTCAAGCATAATTGATTTTATTTTTCTCCAGGAAAGTACGAGACAAGGTTGGTCAATGTTTTTGAAAAAAGACAACAAAATTGGATTAAACGTCTTGTATTATATTTTAAGGTAACAACTAATGTAGTTATAATGCATGCTGTTTGCGAGTAATTGAAAGAAATGTTTGACGAACATCATTATTTTAACAATAAGTTTTGCGACACCTAGTTTCGACTCGTGTTAACAATCACGTATGTCCGATGATTATAGCCATCTAAGTGTTATCAAAAGTAAAATCTTGAATCGCCTGCTGTAAGTTCGCAAGAGGTTGTACAATATCAAACAAACACCGAGAATTACTCATTTGTGGAAGCATTGATTGTAGAAAACGGCCAAAGTATTGGTTGTTACAAGGAAAAATGAGTTTGTAATAAATATAACAAGAAAAGTATTTAAGACAATAACCTAATAAAAAATTAAGATGCATTTCTTATGTAATAAATTTTAAATGTTGATCCAGGTTTAGTTAAGGCAATTTTACCATGGTCAAAATTTGTACTGTAACCATACGCTTAATAAATAATGGACAAAATTGGGTTTTATTATTGCTACTATTGTGATTTCTTAATCACAACAGTGTGTTATATTTGTTTGCTTTAGAGACGCTTAAGGTGATATTTGTAAATAAAAGAATTAAATTTAACGTTAAAGAGTTTAAGTTGGTTCATAAATATAACTATGAAAAAGAATCTATTAAATAAAGTGATTTAAGAAGAAACATTTGTTATAAACTAAAACTTATATTTTCCTTTGTAACAATTAATATGTAACCTGCAAATTAACAATGGAAGAAAAGCAATAGCTTTTATTGCAATGTTTGCCCTTGTATAGTGCAATTATTGTATACATTATAATTTATAACAACATTTGCAGCATCACTTGCATTTATTGTGAGACCTGGATAGGTTTTATTGCTCTCACTGTCATCGCAATTAATGTCTGTGGTATGCGAAACATTACTAATGGTCGAAGGTATATTTTAGAACATCCAGGTTGATCCATTTCATTTCGTTCTGATACAAACATCCTAGATATATTTATTTTGTTTTGTACTGAAGAATCGACATATCCCTCAGCAACAGAAGAGGACTTCATGACGTTTTAGAACCAACAAGTCATCGCCACAATTTGCAACATGTGTGGCACTAGATCTTCTAAAACAGTGACCTGTGTATAATTGTGGGTGAGGTAACTGGAGGTATGTCGCAATGTTTTTAGATATTTTTCCCATCATATTGATACCAATTGGACTATTGATGCAGTGACCATTCCGATAAGTGAGGAAAAATCGATGGGTGGTAACATGATTCGGTCTAAGGCTAAAATATTTTTAATCAACTCAATCAATCAATTTATTTTATTTGTTTTTTAAATAAACAAAGAATTCGATTTTCCTTACAAATTGAACAACTATTTTCACTCTACACATAATAAATAAATTTAATCGGTCCTTCCTCTCTTCCTCCTCTTCTCTTCCCCAACTGCACCTCTTATCAATCCCTTCTTCATTGACTTGCTTTATACCTTGCTTATGACTCTTTTTCTATTTTCTATTATTTCTCTTCTTTTAATTATTTCTTTCATCCACTCTATCCCTTCCCCTTTCTCCCAGCAACTCCCTTCGTTCTCTCTCTTCCACTCTCACTTCCTCGCATTCTCTACTTATGTGATATAAGTTCTCCCACGCTTCCCCACATCCTACACTTTCTATCTATGTCCTCTCTCCAATATCTGTTTTCCCTTTCTTCATTCCCTACCCTAAACCTCGCTATAATTCTTTTTTCTTTTAATCCAATCCTTCCCGTTAAATATTTTGGTTTTTCATCTGATCTTATTTCCCAGTAATTTACGTTGTACTTTCCTTCTTTTATTTATCCAGCTCTATCCTGCGCCTGCAAATCTAAATCCCTTCTTATAATGTCCATTTCTACCGATCTTCCTTCTCTTCTTATTCTTGCTATCTCTTCTCGTGCATACCCCCTCTTTCATAATATAACTTTCTCTCTTCTTCGCCAAATTTTACCCTCTGCATTTCTATTTCCTTCCAACATTCATTTAATATCTCTTTCTTTATCTTACTTTTTATCCCCTCCTCATACCTCATCGCCCTTTTCCCGGTTTGTATCCTTATTTTTCTAACTTGACTTCGTCCTCTACTATGTATCCTGGTGTTTCTCTTTCCTAAACCTAATGTCCATTTCAATACTTTTCTTGGATCCTCTCCAGCTCATACCATTCTTTCCATCCCCATATTTCTGCCCCATATTTCAAAACACTTGTCACCATCTTTTCAAACAGCCATCTTCTTTTCTCTAAATGCTTTCCGAATATTCTTTCTCCTATGCCCCACACTTGCCTTACTATCTTGTTTCCTTTCTGTTCTAGCTCTTTTATATGGTCTCTATTGCTATTGTCAGCACTTATAACGTATCCTAGGTATTTGTATTTGTCAACTTTTTCTATTTCTTCTCTTCCCCACCACCATTTTATTTTCCTATCCCTTCCTTTTTTTTCTTAAACTCCATGATCTTTGTTTTCCCCACATTTGCCTCCAATCCTTTCTTCTCTAAGTACTTTTTTATTCCCTTTATAGTCTGTTTCATTTCTTCCTCACTCTTTGCTATTGCCACTATGTCGTCTGCGTACGCCAACACCTTTACTTTTTTCCTCTTCCACTACTATCCCCCCACTTGCTGTTTCTCTAATTCTTCTTCCATGTCTCCTATATACGCCGCAAATAAACATGGGCTCATTGGACATCCTTGTCTCAGTCCCTTAATGTTTTGAACCCATTCCCCATTTCTCCTTTTACTTTTGTCTTACATGTTGTTTCCAAATAACATTCTTCAATTGCTCCTACTAATCCTTCACTTATTCCTCTTTTCCTCATATATCTCCACCTACTTTCTCTTCCTACCCTATCAAACGCCGATTTCACATCTATAAAATTGCCCACATTTTGCCTCCTTTTTTTCAATTTGCTTATTGATTAAATGTTTGAGTATATAGATGTTATCTATCGTACCTCTCCCTTTTCTAAAACCCGCCTGCCAATCTGGTAGTAACACTTTTTTCTTCTAATTCTTTTACTAATCTTTTCTTAAAATTTCCCCATACACTTTATACCCTACATTTAATAAGCTTACTGGTCTGTAACTTTTTGGCTCTGTTTTGTTTCCTCCTTTGTATATTTTTTAATCAACTCAATCCAGGTTATATCTGTAATTGCAAATTTTCTCGGTATATAGTTTTTTGTTTTAGGAATCGAAACAATAATTCTGTCGGATTTAATTTCCACATCTTCAACGCATAACTTGGTCAATTCTTCACGTCTGCAGGCATCATTATATCCGATTATTAAAATCACCTAAATTAATTACAAAAAACAATTAGTTTTGTTTATATATTGTTTAAACATTAGTAGTTAGGGGACGATTGAAATATAAAGAACCTGTCACGTGACCTGCGCCGTGAACGAAAATAAAACGGACGAGTCTACTGTTTACATTAAGGGCAACAACGAAGTGTATTTTGTAATTTCGTTTGTAGTGTTATTCAAATTATACCCTAGTTTAATAAATACATTTATAGTAAGGTATATTTTTATGATTTGCGTTGCAGATTGATTCACGTGACAGGTTCTTTACATTTCAATCGTCCTTAACTACCCTAATTGTTTGCTTTAAATTAATTAATAATTTAATTATAAACTTTATTATTAAAATGAATGTAAATTATATGCACTTACTTTCATCGCGAGATATGTATTGTCGTTGGCTTCTGTAATAAATTTGTTTATGTCATCTTCTTCTAAAATCTTAGATTTTTTGGGCATGTAACCAACAGAAGCCCTTTTTAATAAACCCTGTAACTTTTGATATTGCGAAATATCTATATTTTTGTACAGATTCAAGCAGGATCTTATCATTGAGTAAGTTGCCCATAATGTAGACGACTTGTATGTTTTACTTTGTAATTGAAAATATGCTAGCAGTACATTTTCTGATATATTTTTAACGTGATTTTCTTCACACCATTTTGTAAACTTTTGTACTGCTTTTCATAAAGGTGCCGTGACTTATCGGAATTATTGAAATTGCAACATTTTGAGCAATTTCGCGAATCTCTGGTGGAGTGCAGTTTATTTCTTCGCTCATAGTTGAAACATAAATTTAGAAATTGACAATTAACTATAACAATTAAATTCAAATTTCAAAACTTGGTAAGTTAGTCGTACCAACTTCAAATAAAAAAAATGAAATTAGCCTCTAGATTTATATCGTATTTTTATTACACAATTTTATTTATTTTTCAAATAAATGCGCAAATTATAAAAAATAGTATAAAGAACTCGTTTATAAGTCATTTATAGCACTTGTCCATTAAAACACTCAGCTGCGCGGCTCGTGCCTTAAACTTGGACGCGTGCTGTAAATGACTTAAAACTCGCGTTCTTTAATATACTATTACGTAACATGTGCGGGAACAGATTCTTACGTGCCTTATTTTGCCAATTTTTTAAATCGTTACTGACACTTCTGTCGTATCACATTTGCCTAATGCGATTTTTCAAAATTGACAATCAGAAACTGTCAAATACTTCATTTTTTTCAAATGGCAACTATTCCCTGGACGCCGATCAGATGAAAATTGAGCAAACCCCTAAAAATCGCACCTGACTTAAATAAAATTGTAGTATTGGACCATTTAAAATTCAGCGGCAATTATGTACATTAGACTGTGATTAGACTAGGCAAAGGCTGATGCCCACACCACTGGCTGAAATACGCATGGTTTACTTTTATGTTCCCGTCAGTTGTCATTTGTATTTTGTTTGTTCTGATTTTTAACGTTTATTTTGTGTCTGTACTTTTCTTATATTAAATCAGTTTTTCTCAAGACTCTACAGTAGTCTTTTGATTTTGAACAAGGTATGTGTTGATGTTTTTTGTATTAATTATAAATAATAATAATATTGTTTATTAGGTTAGAGTTACAATAATGGCTTATTCTCCACCGCTAAAACGACAATCCAAGCATTTATCAGTTTCCGATAAAGACCGAATTATGAACATATTTAAGACATGCGAACAAAATTTCCCAGAACGACCTAAGATAGAGAATATTGAATTTACGGCAACAGCTGCAGGTTGGTTAAATTAGTTTTATTTGCCTTTATGCCTTATGGTACTCAGATAGAATTTCGACTAATTTATGGTGTTTTGTTTAAGGAGTGTGTGTAACAACTGTATATAGCGTTCTCAAGCAATACAGAAGTGATCATGTGTTAACATCTCCGAAAGTGTATCACCAATCAAGACCTATTTTGGATAACATCAGTGATGCAACTAAAAGTGCTATTAGACGTGAGGTTCATTCTTTTTCTTAAGAAATGAACCACCAACTATTCAGAAGATAATGACCAGCATTCATGAAAATGAAAATTTGCCTCACCTGAAAAGGACTACGTTAAAATCTTTATTGAAGGAGATAGGCTTTCGGTTAGTAAACAACAAATTTATAAATACCACTCAAATTAAAAACCATTCTTAAAACCAGCTAAAATGTTATTTACAAAGAAATACCTGCAATTAAAAGAAACATTATGGACTTCTCATAAACAAATGATCTTTTTAGGTTTATGTGATTTATGGTTTTTCTTTATTTTATCGTTTGAATGTTAACATTAAATCATTTTTAACAAACTTAATTCATTTCACAGGTGGAAAGAATTTTAAAATGTATAACATGTAGGTGTTATTGATACATCTAGGTGTTGCCAGGTAAAAAAAATACAGCTGCTTTGTAGAAAATCATGTAGTACACATTGTTGCTTATTTGACGATTTTAATTGATTTTGGATATAAACTTACATTGAAATTTGTTGGTTCTAAAAGTCGCCAATGATTATTATTAATCCATGTAAAATCACATTTTAATTTTTCTTTGAAACATTTCTAAATTAATAAAATTACTTTGCAGTTATACCAAGAGAAACGTAATAATATGCTGCGAGAAAAAAATGAAATCGTGGCTTGGCGAAGAAGATTCCTTCGTGAAATACGAAAATTAGAAGTGAAGGAAAGAAAATCTATTATTTAGATGAAACTTGGGTAAATGCAGGACATACTGTCCAAAAGTGTGGATGGACACATCAGTTACTTCAGCTAGGCAAGCTTTTGTGGATGGTCTGTCAACGGGACTTAAAGATCCTTCAGGCAAAGGGAAACGTCTGATAGTACTTCATATTGGATCAGAAGACGGTTTTGTTAAAAATGGATTACTTTTATTTGAGTCAAAAATACAGGCGACTATCATGAAGAGATGTGTGCAGAGGTTTTCGAAAAGTGGTTTACTGATATCTTGCCGAGCCTAGAAGAAGATGCAGTAATTGTTTTGGATAATGCGTCATATCACAGTAGAAAGTTAGAAAAAAATCCAACCTCTTCCACTAGAAAGGCTGATATTCAAGCTTGGTTGGACAACAAATCGATAGCCTATGAAGATGATATGGTGAAAGCTGAACTGTTAACACTTGTTAAGGAACATGCGCCGATAAATAATAAGTATGTGGTGGATGAAATGGCAAAAGCTAGAAGTCGAAGAGTGCTGCGGTTGCCACCGTACCACTGCGAATTCAACCCAATAGAACTGATTTGGGCACAGATGAAGTCGGAAGTTGCTAGAAAAAACACTACGTTTAAAATTGGAGATGTGAAAAAATTGTTTCATGAAGTTGTTGCTAATGTTACACCAGACAATTGGAAGAAAGCTGTGGAACATGTTATAAAGGTGGAGGTGGAAATGTGGCAGACAGACATTCTACTCGAAATTGAAGTTGAACCTTTGGTCATTGCATTAGGTAGTGATACTTCATCTACCTCTGATTCAAAATCTGATTAAATCAGTGATTTAAAAATTATAAACATATCTGTTTAATTTAGACTTCTGTTTTATTGAAATTGTACTTGTGATGTTATATAAGTGTTGACACTTGTTTCAATATTTTTTAATTTTAAGACATGAGCTGTTGAGATATATTTGGTTTTATTACATACAATTTATTTATTCATTATATGAGAGACGTTATGCACAAAATGTTTATTGTAGAATACCTATCATTTATTTATGTTGAAAACTAATTATGTAAATATTTTTTAATTATTGCACCCTTTTGAAACCTAGATCACTAATATATTTGTCTAAAATATGTTTGCAACCTGGAAGGGAAAATTTCACTATGAAAATTGAAGGTTACAGGTGTTACAGATTTTAAAAAAAATATTAGTTGACCACTTTGATATCGATTGCCGAGTCGTTTAATTTGGTAGTTTAGTACAATACAGTCCTGGAAAATACATACTATGAATTTGTGTAGAGATTATACACATTTTCAACTTTTTCGTATATTTCCGTAAATTCACAATTGCGAGAATTCCGCATCACAAATAATTATCGATTATCTAACGCTTTCCTGTGTTTACTTTGTGAATTCGTGTTTTAAATTAAAATTGCACAGGGCATTACATCAAAGTATTGTTGGTTGCCTACAATTAGGAGTAACACCATTTTAACCGCAAACTGAGATGGGTATACTATTAGAATAAGTATTCGACCCTTTGTAAATCTGGCTTTGCGTGTAAAAGTATATCGCTTGGGGGCGGTTACCCATTTTCATCTGTTCGGCGTCCGCACTATAATACTTTCTGACTGCAGAAATAGATGTAAAATTAAAGTTTAAAGTTAGTTTAATTACCATTATGCAATCTTTTGTTGTTGCTATTACTATCTTATGAGGAAACTATGCTTTAGTTTCAATTTTTTTCAATAATTGCATTACAAGTAACCAATTTCATTTAATTCATGGAATTTCAGAAAGTTGATGTTTCTTACCGACGGGCTACAAGAATTACCCTCTATAAGATAATAATTATAACTTACTCTCGACTGAAATGTTTTGAAATTTATCAGAAGACATAAAATTAATAGAAAACAACTCTATTGAGCATAGGTACCACCAGTAGCCAACGTTTCGCACACTTCAACTTCATTAATTCCCATGTTGCGTTTTGGATTTTTAGTGGATTTTTTATATGTTCAATGGCAAACATTACACCCAAATAATAATATGCTTGATAACCCGTTACTCAATTCTCTCGTAAGATGTAGCTTTCCATATGTGTACACCTTGTTCACTTACAACAACCTCATCTTCCAAATCCAAAGGTTCATTTTATTTGTCCGTAATTGCAATATTTCTATAAACAATGATACTTTTATACATTACTCATAAATGTAGAATCAGCATTATTTTATTTTGCTCAACATAACGCAGGATGGTTTCCTGGCAAAGCGAGATATTCGTGAGAATTTAGGCCTGTTCCTTCACGATTTATTAGTTATAACAATTACTTTTACCATTTCAAAAAATACTTTATCACAATTTAAAGCACTCAGGTATTAGTTATTATCAATTATATTAAAGGAAAATCAACAAACACAAAACCGGTATACGGTGAAAATCCTACAAAAAATTACAGACACAAGTGCTATCTGTTGACAACATTTTTTACTACGATTTACATTAGTCTTATGGATAATAAAAAACGTTGATTAATAACAGTTGCATTTTACTATTATAACCTTCTCAGAAGACTTACATCACCTAGGTAACAATGTTTCAAACATGTTACAAGCACCAACTAATTTAGCCACTGGTTTTGACTTAATTACAATAAGAAGTTTGTCACTCACAACGTCGACTATTGCTTGGCATAAATTTGAAAGTAAACCATTACATTATACGCGATTTGAACTAATGGTACACCTTGTGGTAAAATATGCAAGTTTGCCCTCTTAAGATGAGCGCTTAAAAATAGAATTTAAATACGGAATTTAAAAAAAATAAAGTTGATGGTTGTTAAAAAACAAGACGTTTTATCAACAATTCGAACGACAAAAAATAAGAGGCGCTCTCACCAAACAAGCCCAAATTCGCGATTTTAGGTATAACCTTGACAGATACCTAACTTAACTCAAGTTTTTAAATAAACTTAAATTTTACTAGACTATACATCCAATCAAACACAAAGAAAATAAAAACCTCAATTCTAACAAATAAAAACTGAATTTTCTAAGAAGAACTCTTTGTTTACGTACGACAAAAATAAAACTTGACAGCGTTTTATTTATCTAGTAGTGGAAAATAAGAGCTTACTTTTCTATGAACCATAAATTTAATAAACACAAGAAAACTATGGAATAAGTAAAATATAAATAATTAAATCTTAAGTGAAACAAGGAAATCGAAAATACTCAGAATTAATTAAAAAAAAATTAGTAGCACCAAAAATTACCTACGGACGTAAAGTTATTTAACTCAATGAAAGCTGTCACGTCACCAAACTTTTATTTAATGCGTAAAATTTATTTATTTGTTATGAATTTACCATGGAACATAAAATTACACCTCTGATAAGTACATCTCATTCTTAAGACATTGTAATAAAAGTGATAAAGTATTCATTGTTAACCAACTCACAATAAGGAAGAGTAGCCTATCTATATAAACCTTATCTTTTTATACAAGCATTGCACTATTTTTATACTTTTAATCATTCTTGCATTATTCTTGTTCAAACCATACTTGATACAGACTAATAAATTAAAAACATTGTGAACACTAATAAATTAAATTTTTTTTTGTTTTCAAATGAAACACAATTTCTATACTAGGAACGATTTAATGTGAGAATTTATTAACTAATATATTGTAAATCAAAGTGCTAAGATTTAAATGGTAAAACTGCATTGTATCTAAAAATTACGACCTAAACGACGTTCATTTATAGGAAGAACTGTAAAAAAATTGTTTGTACCTAGAACCAATAATACCAAGCAGAATTTACTATGATATACTGAGTACATCATTCAATTTCAGGAATAAGGTAATTATTGTACACGTAACTCATAGATAGATAGAATGCCGGGTTTATCCCTATTTACATTCAACTAATACCTTCAAAATAATTGATTTCGATAAGAATATTCCCACATATAGGTAGTGATTTACGACGTTGCATGGAAAAAGAGAACAATAATTATAGTAGTAGTGGTATTATCGCGCAGATAACTTAATTTTATACCTTTCATGATTTTATGCATATGTTCTCGAATAAAATCTATGAAAACTACACGGTCAATATCAGTTTGCGTGCACGGTTCGTTCGTGTGAAGTAAAATATTTTCCGATAAAGCAAACAGCAATTAAAGATTTTAACAACCTACATTCCCGTTTTACATTACTTTACCTACAGCATTTTGTTTTTTAACTGCGTACGATGTTATACCAAAATAAACTTTATTTTATGTATTTCTGCAAAGTAAATGTATCACATTCATAGGAACACAATCTGCATAGAATACTTCCGCGAAGGGTTTACTGAGAGGAAACAATTGGGAAAGGACGATATGCGATACCACTGCGTGTAGTTTTCTAAAAGCACCCGGAATTTTGCATTTCCTGTACGCACTCCAGTTGCTCTAAAAAGTTCGTAGCTCTTTTATTGATAAAAAATCCTCAATACCAACTCCAACAGAATTTCTCTTTTACGGTTTGCAAAATATTATTTACCTTTACACATGTTTCTTTTTATAAATATGAATACAATAGCTTTTCTAGTAAAAACTTTGTATTTATTTTACTTTTTGATGTTTTTATAAATTAATCTGGTTAAAACAATATCACACATTTTCTGTTTAATGTACGAATAAACTGTGATCAAGATTATCTTTGGAGATATACTATAAACAGACATGCACCACCTTTACTAATCATTAACTAAAATATTTGTTTTTTGAACTGGTGCAGCAAACAACCTAACGAGCGTAAATAAAAATAATCAACATCCCGAATGCATGCCAAATACACGACGTGCACTCATGAAAATATTTACGTATTTGGCATGCATGAGGTATACGTATATCGAGGACTATTTTCTCTACGAATATTTCGCATATTTATTGTAAGAGGAATCTTATCATGGAAATTAATACAATGAATTAATTACGATCAAAAAATTTGTGATTGTTGAAGTAGGTACCGTAATTATGACATGTCAAACGTAGAAAAAATGTATAAATAGTTATTTGTATTACTAGTCCAGAAACTGACCTTTGCCAAGGCCGAGGATGGCTTGCTGGGCAGGGCGTTAGCTCTCGCAAAAACAGTTTCTGGCCACGTGATACACACGACTTTTTGGGCGAAAAATGGATAAATTTGTTGAAACTTAAACTTTCAAAGAAAAATGCCAAAAGTTAACTGTAACGACATGTGTGTGTTAAAGTGCAAAGCGCTATCTAAGCAATAGCTTTAATGCTTGAAACACACGTTGCCGATAAAGCCAGTATAACTTGTACAGAAGCACACACGCAACGAAAGAACATCTGATGCAGTATTTCGCTCTTGTTGTGAACTCATCAGAGGTGTATACTTAAGTGCGGTATACGACTGTACAAGACGGCGGTTGGTCTTTTAAGCTCTCATGGAACAATGAACATAAGTAAAATGTGTGTCTTGCGACATCTCGTGTAAACATTGATACGTGTGAATAGTATAAACTAAGAAAAACGCCAACAGTTAACTGTAACGATATGTGTGTGTTAAAGTGCAAAGCGCTATCTAAGCGACAGCTTTAATTCTTGAAACACACGTTGCCGATAAAGCCAAGTATAACTTGTACAGAAGCACACACGCAACGAAAGAACACCTGATGCAGCATTTTGCTTTTATTGTGAGCTTATCAGAGGTGTATACTTAAGTGCAGTATACGACTGTACAAGACGGCAATTGGTTTTTTAAGTTCTCATAGAGCAATGAACATAAGTAAAATGTGTGTCTTGCGACATCTTGTGTAAACATTGACACGTGTGAATAGTATAAACTTAGAAAAATGCCAACAGTTAACTGTTTTCTTAGTTTATACTATTTACACGTGTCAATGTTTACACGAGATGTCGCAAGACACACATTTTACTTAAATTTTTAAGTATTACTATATGCCAAAACATTTTCGGTTGGTAATGCCATTTGGCAGCTGTCAACACGGTGTCATTTTGGCATATATTAAAATAAGATGTAAAAAAGTACTGCAACGCATTATTTACTTTTTGATATTTTCTCAATTATGTTAAGCCTTCGATAGGAGAGAAAGAGGGCTTTCAGGTAAACATTGAATCAGTTTTAGCATTCATTGCAACACTGCCGTGTAATTGTGTAACTTATTTATTTATCAGTGTGTGAGATTTGAATTCGTATTTGCCGCTAAATGTCCCCACTAAAGAGTCGGAAGTGTATCAGTGGAAGCGCAAGCAAGAGGGATTGCGTGTATGAAGGCGAATGTGTATGCTTGTGTAGATTTTTGGCATTGAATAAAGTTAATTTGAAATAGGCTTTAATTATTTATTTAATGCGAAGCTGACATAATCAGAAGTGAGATAGATATATTTCGTGATAAACGTAAGATACGGTAAAACATATCGAGTAATCCGGGATAATTGTCCAGAATGTGGTAGACATATCGGGTGTGCTATACTGGTAGTTAAAGTGTTTTGTGGAACGAGCTTTATAAGTTTGCGTAAAAAATTCGATCGAATCGTTCGGTGAAGTGCGTGGAAAATGGAAAACCAAGATTTTTGTGCTTCGGGATATTTTCAAAATGGCAATGAAAATGGTGAATCTGCAACATGTGGTTTAAAAATTAGTTTGGTGGCGTTGAAGGAAAGAAAGAGCGTGGTAGGGATAGTGGGTTCAGTATGGAGTCGGAAAAGTTTACAGAACAACGAAATAATGAAGTAGGCGCTTCCAGCTCTGAAAACGTCAATATGATGTAATGTCAAGGATGATGACAATGATGGAACAAAGAGTGCGAAGTACTGAGATGAAGCCACAAATTGCACCCAGTTTGCCTCAAACTTTACAACACTTTGATGGTGAAGATTCAAATGTGGACGCAAAGGAATGGATTGAACAATTAAAATTCAGTGCGCAGTTAGGTTTATGGACGAAAGCAATTATGCTAGAAACGGCGAGAATATTTTTGCGCGGTACAGCCAAATGTTGGTATCAAGGTAGGCGCGAAAACTTGCAAACGTGGGATAATTTTGAGAGAAGTTTTCGGCGTAGCTTTGTACAGACGGTGTCGGTAACTGATAGATGGGAGAAAATGCGTGAAAGGCGGCAGAAACCAAAAGAACCTATATCTAGTTATACACAACACAAGTACAAGCTATGTAAGGAGCTCAAACTGTCGTTGCGTGAGGTAAAACAAGAAATATTAACGGGAGTGATATCTTTTAGTGGTGCGAGTAGTTTATTATCTGTGCATCATGTAGACATTGATTGATGATTTATCGTCACAAGAAAAGATTGCAATTTCTAGCGCTGTAGCACGTAAGACACCTTCAGAATCAACAAGTAAATCGTACGGACGAAAATTCGACGAGAATCGTGAACGCGACGATACGATTACATGTTTCAGGTGTAATAAACAAGGTCATTACGCCAAAAATCGTCCAAATGTCGAAGGCAAGTCCGAAGCTGAGAAAAGCCAAATAAAGTGCTTTAAATGTAAAAAGAGCGGACACGTACGTAAGGAGTGTACATCAGTGTTGTCTATAAATTTACTTACAAACTCAAAATTATGTGAAAAATTTCTACGCGAAGTAAAAATTGATAATGTTGAGGTAACGGCACAAATAGACATGGGCGCGAGTGTCTGTTTAATTACGAAGTAGACAGTGTGTTACGGTCAGTTGTTAGGAAAGTATGCCCCTCAGTGGAGAGTAGGGTGCAGGTTAGGAAAGTCAACGTTATTCCTAGAACCTATAAAAAAAATTAAAAGGTAGGGCGCCAGGTTCGGAGTAACGCTGGAGAGAAGAATCTGACCCAGAACCAAAGGTGAGCAGCTAACTGTCCGCAGCAGAATATACAGAAAAAGGGAAACAAATCACGAAAGAATTCGACATAGAGTCAGAGAAACGTTCACACAATATTTATTTACCTCAATACACAAAAGAATTTGTGATTGTTTGCAGCATTAAAAGACACAGATATATTACGAATACACACGAACTAAAACGGGTAACGTACAGCATTAAACATTCAGGTAACACAAAAATGACTAGAGCTACATAGAATTACAAGTTAAATTAAAGAGAATTACCCAAATATTTACCACTGCTACGCCACTGTCTCGTATATGCAATTGATATTTCGCGTACTGAAGGTACGCCTATGGTGAACTTAACCTAAAGTGTGTAGATTTATGGTACTGAGTAACGTTACAAATTACATGAATTTAAGGAAGACGTGTAAGGGAAGTTTTACGACTAATTCAGTCACCGCGAAGTTAGACGATTGTTCACTTTGGCCTGTCGGGGAACGAGCTCGTACCAGGAGGGTCAATGGAACTAAATGCGTTCGGCTTAATTAAGATTGAGGTTTAAATTCTTACACGACTTATACACCACGTAGGTATTAAATACTCTTATCTATAACTAGTTAACGTTCCAGGTATATTATGCAATTACACATTCGAGCGACAAATAATCCGCAATAAATTTTCTACGTTCGCGCCTGATAGTTGGTGTCAAGGGATGACTTCTACTGGAGTGATAGGTCGACTGCAGGTTCACGCGCAATTAAAAAGATATTAAAACCTCTGACCTTCCACGCAGCAGTAGGAGTATTACTCTTGCTCTCAATGGTACTAACGAAGGAAAAACCGGAAGAGAATATATTCGTAATAGGGAGACACCACCCTCTCTAGAATAAACATAGGGATGTTAGCGATAGATAAACCCCGAGGGCAATCGTATACCTGATGTAAAGCGTCCCCTAGCCTGAAGAATACAGGACGTGCTTATTGAACAGTTCACGTGGAGCAGAACCTTTTAGCAAATTTTAAAAGCCACATTATGCGGTATCATATATTTTACCTACAAAATAAAGTTTTTAAAACGTTGAAGGGTTTCAGAATCTCTTACCATCGGCCTGATTACCCCTTCAAGCGAGGAATTTTTCAGATGAGGGTGTATCTTCTCCCTCAAGAACGGTTGATTCAGAACAAACTTTCCGGAAGCGTTCATATGCAGCGGACCAATCGTGGACAATTTCAAGTTATTAACGCCGGAAACCAATACAGAGTAACGCCCGCGAAATTGGGTTAAGGAAGTGTGTACACAGGAGGAGCGTTTACACTTCGAACGTTACAATTGACAAAGTTAAAACTGGGAACTATATCATATAATATTGCATTGTACGGATTTGGGGGTAGTCGCGTAATGAGTGATGCGTCGGTGGTGGTTAGTTTGGAAATTGATGACACAAAAATTTAAACGACAATGTATGTAGTAAAGAATAACCTTCAACAAACACAAGTTTTAGTTGGTCGTACCTTTACGGAACACGAAGACATTGAGTACGTTCGCGTTGATGATAAGCTTTATTTGGGTAAAAAAAGGAGTATGCCGTTTGAAAATTTGAACGTTGTGGAAAAGTCGTCTCGAATCGATGTTGTAGCGAAAAGTAATGCACGTGTACCAAGTGGAGAAGTGTAGTAAACGCACTCGTTGAAAATAAAGAAATTCTAGTGCCAATTGTGAATACGACTGACGACGATTTGGTGTTAGAAAAGGAAGAAATAATTGGTGGAATCAGAAATGCTTGCCGTAGGACATTTATAAAATGGAATCCTTAGAAATGTACCATGACTCAATAACAAAGGAAATGTTAAACGTTAGTGAACATTGAGCGAAAAAGTTGTGGTGGAGATACTGAAATTGTTTAATTCTTATTGAAACTGTTTTGCGTTAAACATTAAAGAGCTAGGCTGTACGAACGTTATGGTAATGGACATATGCGACACAGGTGTTCCATTTCGTGCCAAGCCCTATAAAATGAGTTGGTCAGAACGGAAGATGACAACTGCAATCGTGGAAGATTGGAAACGAGAAGGGATCATCACCGAAATTACATCGTCATATGCGTCACCGTGTTTGTTAGTGAAGAAAAAGGGGAGAGCCGCGTTTGGTGATTGACTACAGAGCGCTTAATAAACAAACGAAAAAATTATCGTACCCTATTCCGTCTGTGGAAGAACAGTTTGATAATTTGTACAGCTATAAGTTGTTCTCAATTTTGGATTTGGGAAACGCTTATTTCCAAGTGCCATTAATCCCGGAAGCTCAACAAAAAGTGCTTTTATAACGAGTGACACAACAGGACAGTTTACACGAATGATGTTTGGTTTGTGTAACGCACCGTTCGAATTCAGCAGATTGATGTCCATAGTGTTAGGACTCCTAGGACGTAATGTAGCTAGATGGTATCTCGACGATGTTTTAAATCCAGCGCGTAACGAAAACGAGCTTCTAGAGAAATTAGCGCGTTAGTGTTACAAGCCCTTGGTAAGGCGAAATTAACGCTTAAACTATAAAGAAGTGTAGTTTTGGGCAAAGTACGGTGGGTTATTTGGGGTACACCATAAGTGAAGATGGATTACGACCCGGAGAATTGAAATTAGTAGCAGTACAAGAATTTTGAAGGCCGAAAAATGTGCACGAAATTCGAAGATTTTTGGGTTTAACCAGTTATTTTAGAATATTTATCGAGAATTATGCGATGCACGCACGACCCCTAAGTGATTTAACCCGAAATAATCTACAGTTCAAATGGAATAACTCGCAGGAGACGGCGTTCGAATACCTGAAGGACGTTTTGTATTCGAGATCAGTGTTAAAATTATTCAACAGGGAAGCGGCAAAAACGGAGTTGCATACCGATGCTAGCAAGGCAGGTGTGGCGGCTATCTTGTTGCAAGCCAACCTGGAGGAAGGAATATTGCAACCGGTGATGTATCTCTCGAAGAAGACGTCGGAAATCGAAGAGCGCTATTCCGCGTGTAAACTTGAACTTATGGCAGTCGAGTATGCGCTGGAAAAAATTAGAAATTATTTGTTAGGGATTAGTTTTGTGTGTGTGACAGATTGTAAAGCGATTTAAACGTGTTAAAAACCCAAATAGCTCGTTGGTTATATTTGTTGCAAGACTTTGATATGCAATTAAAGTATCGACCCGGAGATAAGATGGTTCACGTGGATGCTTTATCGCGAGCACCAGTGTTAGACGCAGGTGACATCGTTGAAGAATTGTGCAAACGAGGTGATGTGTTATTGACAATGAGTGATAAAGATCAAGTACTGATAATACAACGATCCGATCCGGCACTTAGTGAAATAATTAAAATGCTGGAAAAGACACTCGGAGAGCGAGACGCGTTTGAGAAGAATAAAATTAAAGGTTTTAAATTGATAGACGGTCGATTGTTTAAAACAGTTAGTGTAAATAAAAACGAAAGAGACTTGTATGTGCTTCCGAATTCGATTAGGAAAGCTTGGTGTGTTAAGTATCACAATCAAAGCGGTCATTTCGGAGTTGATCGAACTGTTGCAAAGATACAAGAACGTTTTTGGTTTGCCCGAATGAAACGGTACGTACGGAAACATATAGCTTCCTGTTTTGAGTGTTTATTAAGTAAAAGACCGACGGAGAAACAGCCAGGGTTTTTAAATCCTCTTCCCATTCCGAGACGCCCTTTTGAGAGGGTGCACATGGATCATTGAGGACCCTTGGTGAAGTCGCGAAGGGGCAATGTTTACATTCTTGTAATGGTGGATGCGCTAACCAAGTACGTTTGTTTGTTTGCGGTGCGAAACACGGAATCGTCAACTACGATTAGATGTTGCAAGAAATTCATAGATTCTTTTGGATTACCTATAAAAATAGTAACCGATCGAGGGACGAGTTTTACGTCGAAGGAATTTGAGAAATTTTGTGCGGATCAGGGAATGAAACACACTTTAATATTGAGTCGACACCCTCAGGCGAATGGTCAAGCAGAAAGAGTTATGAACGTTTTGATTCCGTCACTATTGACAGCGCTAAAGGACGAAGAAACCTAAGATACTGTGTTATCAAAAGTGGAACGCGATTTAAATTCGTCGATAAACAAAACCTAGTATGAAGACACCCTTTGAAATGTTATACGGTTATCTGCCCAATTTTGATAACGCTGTAGTTGAATGTTTAAGTGATAGCGGCGAAGACAAATGGAAACCGTCTAATGAAATTCGTAAACAAGTACGGAAACAAATGTTGCATGAACAACAATTACAAAAGAAGCGGTACGATGCAAAACGTTATGCAGGAATTCGTAACATGATTTATATGTTTTTTAATATCAATACCATAAATTCAAACATGGATATAGCGCCGATGCTTGAAAACATCTCAACAATGTACACTTGGACACCACAATTACTGTAAACAAAAGTTTGCACATTGTGAAGCGGACTAACGGGTATCATTTACAATTCTAACAGCAGGTAGTCTCAGCACGGGTTATCTTATAGAAGGACTGTAGAATGAATCATTACACTAAGCACGTTTTAGAAAATAGGTAATTTACGTTGCTTACTTAATTTTTTCTTTAAAGAATATATTTGAAGGTATCGCTAATTAAACACCATAGCTCGATTAATTATCGAATCAAAATTTTGTTTAGGAAATGTTTACAAAATAAAATTAGAAATAATTTTAATTTAAAAAACGTCTAACCTACTAATTATTGTAAGTTATTAAAAAAATTCATTAAACTCTCTATTCATAATATTTAGTCCTTACAAAATGTATATTTTATGACGTTTCATTTTTTCTGTAGTTAATATAAAAGTGAAAATAAAAACTAAGGCAATTCTTATTGTCAACGTATATATTTAGTTTTTGACAA
Organism: Abscondita cerata; assembly: GCA_030710515.1. Lineage (NCBI taxonomy): Eukaryota > Metazoa > Arthropoda > Insecta > Coleoptera > Lampyridae > Abscondita > Abscondita cerata. The sequence continues at coordinate 198,121 of JALBCR010000528.1, read as the reverse complement.
GAATTTATTACATAATTATAATTAAGATACCAAGTTATAGTTTAAAATTAAATGAAAACTTTTTTTTAAATAAAGGTATTACTATATAAATAAATATAAGAAATCAATAATGGGTGTGACCTCCATTATTATTGATACATTCTTGGAGGCGTCTGCTCATTGACGCTATCAAGGTATCAATATAATTAATATTAATCGTTTCCCATGCGGTATCAATGGCTGCAATTAGTGCATTACGGTTTACTGGTATAAAATTTGGCCCTTGTTGTCTTCGGATAACAGCAAGTATTCGAGCCCAAACATTTTCGATAATGTTAAAATCTGGGCTTTTTGCTGGCCAGGGTAACAGCTCCAAGTTATTTGCTTGTATCCAGTTGCGCACAACCTGCGAAGTATAGGGTCATCATATCCCGATAGTTAATTATCGAATGTTCCAAGAAAATATGTGTAAATAGTAAATGGAATCTACTAACGTAACGTTAAGTCGTTAATTATAGTTACATAACTCTCCTTTCATAAGATATAGTTCATATTAATATGCTTATTGTAAAGCTTCGTACACACCTGAACAACAAACCGAGGAACAAACAGAACAACGAACCGAACGGCAATCGGAACATTAATTTGGACGGTGCTACGTACGAATTTTAGAACAGATTCGCAAGTCCTGATTGTTCCACGAACGGTTTGCGGCGTTCCCGCAACTTGTCGGTTTTTCTCCGACATCAAAGAAAATGCGCGCGAATGCGTTTGCAGGTTTGGACGAATCTAAACAAAACGGCGAACAAACTTATGCGGGAGAATTAAATTATTTATTTTTGTCCTCCCTTTTGTGGGTTTGTTGTGTTTTAGGTAATATTATGGAGTTGACAGAAGAAAAATGTTTTAAATTAATCAGTGTTTAAGAATGCAAGAAAAAATGATGTCCCTATTAGCATCATTTGGGCGGAAAATTTCCAAAATAAAAAAAGCGAAGTAAATTATAATTTTTACTCTTCTTTGTGCGTAAAAATTTGGTTGGCACTATCTTCTTGTTTTCCGCAATTTTCTCTTCTCAATAATAAATATATATGAACTGAAAACTACTGAAAATAATTATGGAACAGCACAAACGTTCCGTTTGTTGTTCGGATTGTGGAAATCATAAAAGATCGTTTGTCGTTCTGTTTGACTTTCGGTTCGTTGTTATGTTTGTTGCTCGGTTTGTTGTTCAGGTGTGTACGAAGCTTTACAACTTAAGCAACAATTTTTTGGCGAATAAAGATTAGTTTGTGATGTAATATTAGAAACACAAATTTATATCATATCAAATTTATGACAACTTAAAACCAAGAACGTGTATGTTATTGCTAAGAAATTATTAAGGAAAAAGCGCAATTGCAGTGTAAATATTTATAATTAGATATTTTCGAAAGTTTATAAGTCCTCTATTGTAATCTTAATACTTAAAAGAAAATCCTGTCCATTAGCATTATAAGGAAATGGCTTTTACTTTATGAATAAGTTTCAATAACAATAGAATATCCTTGCTTGTTTAATTTACTTCCTTTGGGGTTGTTACATTGGTCATTAGAAGTATGCAATAAATAAACAATTACCTACTGTAAGAAATGTAAATTCCATTTTAGTTTAAAATTTCAAGTGTTGTGAAAATGCCACCTCATCTCGGTGCTGATTTGAAAGCGCGGATTGTTTCGGAATTAGCGGCGGGCCGTAGCGTGCGTGAAATTTCACGTATGTTAGATATACCAAAAAGCACCGTAGGGCATTACCAAGTAAAATGGAATCTTGAACACACTTTGGAAAGAGCCATCGGAAGTGGTAGACCTAAAGTATCTACACGTGCTCAAGATCTCGAGTTGTTTCATTACGTAACAGAACAACCATTTGCTACATACTCCAGGGCTATAGCAGATACACATTTTCCCGGATGCCGTATAACTGCACAAAAAGATTAAAGGAGATGGGAATAAAGAAGTATAATGCTGCTGCGAAAGAAGTTCTCAGTGACGAAAATATGAGACGTCGTCTGGAATTTGCAAGGCGATATGTGAACGAACCTTTGGAATTTTGGAATCGAGTGATTTTTAGCGACGAAAAAACGTTCAATAGCCGCAACGATGGACCACTAAAAGTTTTTAGAATGGAAGGAACTCGTTACGAAAATAATCACATATGTCCTAAAAACGAAGTGGTTATTTTTCTGTGAATGTGTGGGGTTGGGTTAGCGCGCGGGGTCCAGGAGTTTGTTGGGCTATCGATGGACGTCTTGATTCTGCTGCGTATTTAGATATTTTGGAAACTATTATGAAACCTTCAGTCGAAGTGTTTTATCCAGACGAAGATTATATTTTCCAACAAGTAAGTATTCTTATTTCACTATACTTTCTCCAAAAATAGTTCGGGATCTGTTGAATTAACATTTTCATAATGTATTTTTGTTGTTAAAGGACAACGCCCTATTCATACTTCGCGGGTTGTGCGCAATTGGATACGAGAAAATAACTTGGAGCTGTTACCCTGGCCAGCAAAAGCCCAGATTTTAACATTATCGAAAATGTTTGGGCTCGAATACTTGCTGTTATCCGAAGACAACAAGGGCCAAATTTTATACCAGTAAACCGTAATGCACTAATTGCAGCCATTGATACCGCATGGGAAACGATTAATATTAATTATATTGATACCTTGATAGCGTCAATGAGCAGACGCCTCCAAGAATGTATCAATAATAATGGAGGTCACACCCATTATTGATTTCTTATATTTATTTATATAGTAATACCTTTATTTAAAAAAAAGTTTTCATTTAATTTTAAACTATAACTTGGTATCTTAATTATAATTATGTAATAAATTCTTGTCAAAAACTAAATATATACGTTGACAATAAGAATTGCCTTAGTTTTTATTTTCACTTTTATATTAACTACAGAAAAAATGAAACGTCATAAAATATACATTTTGTAAGGACTAAATATTATGAATAGAGAGTTTAATGATTTTTTTTAATAACTTACAATAATTAGTAGGTTAGATTTATTTAAAAATAAGTAATAATCAGTCAACCCAAATAACCATGTTTAGTTTTTGATTTAATTTAAAAGTTATTGCTTGTAGACGTTTTTTAAATCAAAATTATTTCTAATTTTATTTTGTAAACATTTCCTAAACAAAATTTTGATTCGATAATTAATCGAGCTATGGTGTTTAATTAGCGATACCTTCAAATATATTCTTTAAAGAAAAAAATAAGTAAGCAACGTAAATTAAGCAACTAAATTACCTATTTTCTAAAACGTGCTTAGTGTAATGATTCATTCTACAGTCCTTCTATAAGATAACCCCTGCTGAGACTACCTGCTGTTAGAATTGTAAATGATACCCTTAAGCCCGCTTCACAATGTGCAAACTTTTGTCTACAGAAATTCTGGTGTCCAAGTTTTAAATTTCATGAGTGTACTTCCTACATCAATCGATGAAGTTTACATGAATTTAATGTAAATTTATTATCAACAATATGATGGATATAAACATGTAGATAATGTATTTGTACATTCGAGATATGATTATCTGTATTGATTTTTATGCATGATGATTATCGAAATAATGCTCGGAACTTATTGAGACATTTTATGATTAACTCAAAATTACCTCTGCAAATGTGAAGAAACATTAATATTGGTGCGGGCTCTTTCCAAGTTTCTTAGACTGGCTTCTATTGTTGCTTTTTATTTTAGATGCTACCTTAGAACATTTCAATGACGACAAACAACAATGAACAATCTAAAAAATTTCTAACTTGCACATAACATAAAGTATATGTTTTTAATTCTTCAATCTACAGCGTAATCTTGAATTGACTAAAATATTAACAGAAAAACAATTTGAAGTTCCATGACAAATCCAGTGTTTACTAGTGATGTGCGAACTGTAAGACATTTCATTAGAATAAATGCTCAATGCATCTCTTTCCTGACAAAAATTTTATTGGCTGTCATATTGGAAACAAGTTAATACCTACAACTAAAAAAAAGAAAAAAACTAAAAGAACTTGAGAATTATCCTTTATTATTCACTAGAATTTTTTTTCAAAAATTCATTCAGAATATGAACTTTCCGATAAGTGTTAAGACTCTTCATCTTGAAAAAAAACGTTTCAATAAAATTATAAACTATTGAAGATTCTGCTGGAAAATCTAGATTAAAAAGGTAAATACATTTATAACAAATATCTATAGCCCTTATGATACTAAAAACTTATATCTAATTCCATCAAAATACAGAAATATCTCTTCTATTTTAGAAATCTTATCTTTTGCGATGCAAACCACAATAGGTTGCACATAAATACACCTGCTCCTTATGTATTTCAGATGATCCTCGAACTCTTGTAGCGATGCAGCAAAATAAAGGAAATCTTGTGAGTCTTTGATAGTGAATTTAGTGGTCACGTTTTTTCCTGTATCGGCATCTTTTCGCACTATTTTTCCAATGGGTATTAAATACCTATGAAGAGCATTGAGGAGAATAGCATGTCTGTTATCTGCAACAACAATATGATGTAGCATAAGTAAGATTCACAGATCGAATTTAATTTTCGTATTTTCTCAAACTTTTCATTTTAAGTATACAGAGTGCTTCCTAATTGAGAGGCAAAAATTCGGTAGGTGATAGTATTTATCAAAATTAGAAAAAAATTCCTTTAAACTCAAAAATAGAATGAATAATTGAGATAGCAGTAATTCAGAAAGGAAGTTTGCATTCTTGGAAATACAGGGTGCTCCAGTTTTACGTGCAAAATTCAAAGGTTGAAAGTAATTTAAGAAAAAAAATCCTATGAGCATAGGTCTGCAAATGCATTTCCGCAATGATGGAAGACGAAACATCGTCTGAATGTGCTGTGACTTTACTTAAAGAAAATTGGTACAAAAAGCTTCTATGAAATGCAAAGTGTGAGCATGTGTATCATAAAAGTTTTGCTAAAATTTTGGTGAGTAACGATAAACAAATTGTTATTTTAAATGAAAATGAGTTAATATGTGATCGACATACTGATGATAATTTGCAAAATGTTAAAGAAGGTAATATAGAAAGTGTAATTATTCAATTAAAACATGAAAATAAAATGATACATCAAATAATTGTGGATTTAAAATTAGAAATAAATAACTTAAAATTGGAAGTTAAATAACAAAGCAAGCAAGAAGGTAATGTTGAAAGCGAATCGGAGGATAAAAGTGAAATATTGAAATGTTTCATTGAATTTAAAAATGAGATTAATACAAAATTTGATAACATATATAAAGCAATGAAGTTAAACAATGAAAGTCAAATACAATGCAATGCAGTTAATAAAATGGCAAATGATTTAAGTATGAATTATGCGAAGGCTTTAATGAGAAAAAATACGGAAAAAATTGTAGTTACTCCTGTTAATGAACAAAATTGTAGAGATACAGCAATAGAAGTAAAAAATAAAGTAGATCCTGTTAAACTGGCAGTTGGAATAGAAAATGTAAAAAATATAAAAAATGGAAGAATATTAATCACTTGTAATGATAAAAATTCCAAGCAAAAAATTGCGAGTGAATTGAATTCTGAATTAGGAGATAAGTATAAAGTAACTGAGGTTAAAATGAAAACACCAAAAATTATACTAGTTAATGCTGAACCTGAATATTTAAACAAAGATGATGGGGAACTTATAAAAGATATAATTGAACAAAACGATTTGCCTAATACTTATTTTGATAATATTAAAATTATAAAAAAATTTGTAAATAATAAAAAAAAGAATTGTATAAACATAATATTTGAAATTAAAGCTGAAAAACTAAACGAACTATTGAAAAAGGAAAAACTATTCATTGGATGGAGGCAATGTAACATTTTCGAACGTTTTGATATTATACGTTGTTATAAATGCTGTATATAGGTGTGATAGGATCCGTAGTAGAGGAGGAGGTGTGTTAATTGGAGTAAATAACAAGTTCAAAACTATTTCTCTGAACATTTTATCACCCCTTCCTGAGATTGATCTTGTAGATGTAAAAATAATGATTGGGAAATCTCAAATTACTGTTGTTGTTCTATACATACCACCTAGTGCAAATTTAAACAGTTACGTTACTCTCTTTGAATATCTGGAAACTACTCTTGATTTCTCTACAAAGGTAATATTAGTAGGTGACTTCTAATTGCTTGAGAGGTATGGAAACAACAAATTTCATTAATATTTATACTCAATTTGCATCTTTAAATAACTTGATTCAGCATAATGATGTTACAAATTCTAATAACAGAATTTTAGATCTTGTCTTATCTACTACAAATCTAGTGATTGATGTACAAAAGCATGAATCACCTTTGGTTAAAGAAGATTCTCATTATTCTTGTTTGAGTATTCACTTAGTGTACAAAGAAGAATCAAATCCGTTTTTTTATAGAGTCAATGACTCTCTGAAGTACGACTTTCGCAAAGCAGATTTCCAAGGGCTCTATGAAGCATTATCATCAGTGATCAGTCTGCATGTAATGATTTTTACATTATTCTTTATGGGGTGATTGATACATTTGTTCCTAAACAAAAATTTTCTGCTAAGTTGGCTAATTACCCAGTGTGGTTTACTAAAAACATTATCACTATAATCAAAAATAAAAGTAGACATTGGAATCTCTACCGTAAATCGAAGTTTCTTTGTTATCTCGATGTTGTTAAAATGTTACGTCGTAAAATCAAGTACAGTATTTGCAAAGAGTATAAACAATTTATTGAAGCTAATGAACAAGCACTACAAACTGATCCAAAAAATACTGGAACTTTATCAATCATAAGAAAAAGGCGTCTTCTGTTCCGGGAATGATGCAAAATGAGAATGTTACTCTGAATAATCAACAAGAAATAATTGATGAGTTTGCTCATCACTTCTCAAGTGTTTTTGTTTCTAACTGGGATCATGTTAGTGGTACAAATAGTTCTTATGATATTTCTTCAAATAATGATACTTGTGAATTTTGTGGTTGTAAATGCTGTGCCTCTCTAGGTAGTACCTTCGACTGTGATAATAACTGTGTGATTCTAAATATGTTCTCAATCCAAGACTGTGATATAATAAATGCTGTAAAAAGACTTAAATCTAACAATGTGTGTGGCCAGGACAATATTTCTGCTTTTTTTTTAAAACATTGTATCCAATGTTTTTTAAATCCGTTGTGTCATATATACAATCTGATGTTGTCAAAATCTCTTTGTCCTAAGAGATAGAAAATTGCTCGTATTATCAAATTTTATACAAATTTTTGAAAGTATTTTATCAAATGTTATATATGCACATATTGCTAATCTAATAGTACATGAACAGCATGGATTTGTGAAAGGTCGCTCCACCGTAACAAATTTATGTGAGTTTACCCAATATGTATCTAATGCTCTGGACCAAAGGTTACAGGTGGATGTCATTTATACTGACCTAAGTAAAGCATTTGATAAGGTTCACATTTGTATCTTGTTAAGAAAATTGAAGTCTTACGGTTTCTGTGATAGTTTGCTATGGTTAATATAGTCATTGATTGCGCAGAGACAGCAATTTGTTGAGTACGGTGGATATAAATCTCATGTATATTGTGTGAATATTGGAGTTTCCCAAGGATCCAACCTAGGTCCATTATTATTTAATTTATTCTATAATGATGTAATTCGTAATATGAACTGTAAGGTATACTTATACGCGGATGACTTAAAAATAGCTAATATTATTAACTCTCCTAGTGTTTGCTTTGAACTGCAGAATTGTATAGATTTATTACTTTCATGGTGTTGTACAAACAAACTACAGTTAAACAAGGAAAAATGTAAAAAGATCACGTTTAGCAGAATTAATAACCCAATTAACTTTTACTATAATATGAATGGTTATCTAATTGTAAAATGTACTGAAATTGTTGTGTGATTATGAACAGTGCTTTAACGTTCATCCCACACATAAAGTGTTCAACTAATAAAGCCATGAAAAACTTAGGCTTCATTTACAGAAATACTAAATCGTTTTCCAACACGTTATATCTAAAACAATTGTTTTATGCTTTTGTTGGTTCAGGGTTAGAGTACGGATGTGTTGTTTAGGCTCCATCTCATCAACTTTATATTGATATGCTGGAAAATATTCTTAGGAAATTTTCCAAATACTTATATGTGAAGATGTTTGGTAGTTACCCTATTAGGCATTGGGCATTGTAAACAGAGTGTTCTTCTAAATGCAGTGGAAGAGTATCCATTGCAAGCAAGAAGGAACATGTTTTGTCTAACTTTTTTACAGAAACTCTTAAGTTGTGCTTTGACTAGTACTAATTTATTGAATTAAATTAACATTGTAGTTCCACGTCTTAATAGTCGGCATCTTTATACATTCTATTACAAAAATTCTAATACATATCATCACTTAAATTCTCCAATGATTAGATCTTTTATACTGTATAACGGTGTGTGTAATCCAAACTTTGATATGTTTTACCAAAACTTTAGTTGTAAGTGTATGAAAGCCAAACTTATTGCACTATACTCTGCTGCATAATTGCTTATTGTTGATAATAATTTATATCCTATTCCTGCATATCACTTTAAAATAATTATTAGTCTATATTATGATTACTATATGTTTGTTAGTACCTACTGTTTGTTATATTTATTATTGTATACTTATATTTAATTTTGTATCATTTCCACCACAGACAACTTTGTCTTTTGGAATAAACTTATTATTATATCAATCTAAACTTAACACTGTTATATTTTTCTGATAAATGTCAATTAGCATACTAATCGGAATCCAGTTGCGCATTTATAAAATGGCCATTTCTCCATAATTGCTGCAGTAGTTGTCAAGTTTTAAGATCGTTGAGGCGATATTTGGTACACGATTTCCATGTGTTGTCAAATTGCTTAGATGAAAGATTGTCAAATTTTAATGCTCGTAAGGCCGACTCAGCATCTTCTTCTGGTTCTAAAGAAATAAAAAAAATTAATCAGAATCTATTTCTACTCACACGAGCATTTTCCTCACCAAAACTTTTGCTGATTTTGTTGGTCAACAATTTTTAATTTTTTTTTGCCTGTCTTTCCGACAACACTTCTGAAGGATGTGGCAGAATTTACGGAGCGGTTGTAAAGCCGGCCTCTCTTGCCAATTCGGTAAAACTCCTGAAAATGTCAAAACTCAACGAAAAAAAATACAATTGTTAAAAATATCTCACCAACTTTTCAGATGGAAAATGTTCCAAAATTTGTTTTTCCAAACTTTTGACTTTCACCAAGTGTCATTTTTAAATCTTGTTTTTCGTAAACTTGGACTATTAGATTGACAAGTGCCGTTCGATGTTCCTCTTTAAAGCAACCGTTTTTTTTTAATATTTTGCTAACTGTCTTTCTCGTGAAAAGTCGGCCAAAATACTGCTTAAAGTGATTGACGGTCGGAAAACACTTTCTGAGTTTTCACAATTTCGTGGTAATTCATTGTAAGGATGATATCGAGCAGGACTGGAACATCTCGAAGAACCTGGTGTAGAGTAGAGTTGTGGCGTTAGTGGACTGTTAGGTTGTGGTGGAATTTCTCCATAATAAGAAGAAAGCGGAAGTCCTTCCTTTTTCCGCCATTCATCCAAATTATGCTCAAATACTATTTGGGTTCCTATTTCCACCCACTGCAAAACTGCTTGAATATGATGACGTTTGATGACTTTAAGCACATCCACAAACACTTTCTGCGCTAAAATGTTCGATTGAGGCAATTTTACAACACCTTTTTATTTAACACTTACAAGCAAGAGTGTCGAATAAAAATTCTTGTTTCCAGTCAACAAGTAACTTTTTGAGTTTTACGTTTTTGTTTCCATCTACATCGTTATCAGTACAAATAGACTCGTGGTGTGGTTGCGGGAAATTTGGTAGTGATTCTGCGAGATTTACATTAGCTGTATCAGTTGTTTGCGATGTATCTAAAGTGTATGGGTCCATGCTATTGATTGTTGTATAACTAATATTTAGCAAGTCTGAATTTCCTTCCATTATCATAGAATAAGAAAATCTAATATCATTTTCATTTTCATATACAGGCTCAATTAAATTTGCATTAAAGGCATTTCCGGCTGGGTGATTGTCCATTTTTAGCATGAACTTATTTATCTAAATATGTTAACGCATGCATTTTTGTTATAGAGCAAACAGAATAATGAATTTTATGTTATGCTTTGTGAAATGAAAAACCATCACAATATACAAGGTGTTAATTGCAAATGTTTTTCCGGAAAAACATGATATCCGAGTTTTTCACAAAAACGATTTCTAAAATTAAGTATAGAGTGATATCATGTTCATATAAAGCAAGTTAATTTTTTGGCTTGTATTCCGTACCTTTGAAGGTCACTTTGGTGTAAAACTGCAAGCAATGCTCCGGTGTTTTAAGTTTTTCAGCAATTAAATGTTTGAAATTACTTTCAATTTCGTGTCCTTGGTTTAAAAATAAGTTTTTTGATCAAATGGCATTCGTAAACGACAAGCAAATTTAAGCTCATACTTTTTGCTAGCGTTAAGCAAATGTTTTTTCTAGATGAAATGCAATGTGAATAAAACTTGAATTCTCTATGCTTAGACTCATATTTGAAACACCACAACTTTCTAAGAGGTCCCGACTGACGAATGATCTGAGCATAATGCACGAAATTATAGAACTTCGGTTTCAGAGTATCGTTGAATAAAGACATATAGTCAGCATTTAGTTTTTTAATTTTATTTTCTAAAGTGCTTATCTATCTTTCAGTCATTTCAAAACATAGCAAAATCTTAATTAGTTCTATTAGATTGATTAAAAAAGCCCAAACAGGATCATCTTGTGGTACTAGATCTCCAACCATAAGAAAAAAATATTGAATAAACGTCATCATTTGACTAGCTGACATTTTCAATTTTTTATTTTTCAGGTGACGTTCTTCAATATTTATAGCTATGTTGCCAATATCAACAGGACCGTAATCAAAGCAATTTTTTTGCATTCAAAGTGTTGAGATCGAAATATTTATCTGTTTTGATAAAATATGATATTGAGTTACAAAGGCTATAATGACCATCGCCTTCAAAAAGATCATGCATTACATCACAGTAATAATTTTCCGTTACATGAAACGAGGGAAGTGTATTAAGTAAAGAATTACTTTTAATTCCAGAAGTAGAGGATGAACTAACATGTTCAAAAATAGTTAAAACGTCTAAATCATAATTTTCTCTTGTTCTTCTCATGGCTGCGTTTTCAGAAGTTTGTTTTTGCGTTTCAATTTTTGAGTTTTTACATAATCTACAAAACGAACTACTTGAAAATAAATTGAATCCGAGAAATGAATTCAGTCCTAGATTGTCACCGAGTACCAACCCCAAAATAAAATAAACTTTTTGACCATCTATATCCACTCCTTCAATTTCTAAACCTTTCAGCTCTTCAACGAGTCCCTCAAAGCAATTTTCGTTTCCAGCAGATTTAATGTCACCAGATTTTATGACAGCTGCGAAAAAAATGTTCTCTGTTTTTGATTCGTCAATTGGTAAGATTGGAAAAGAGTAATAAACGTTACAGAGTGCTTGCCTGATTTGGAGCCTAGAGGATTATTTATTTCAAAGTCATCAAGATAGATGAGATACGGTATCAATGTTCTGTTTGGATACAACTGGCTTTTAGTTTTCCACAAAGATCCCTGCACAAAATTGGAGATTGTTTGTCCACGGTTTTGCTCTAGCTGGGCAATATGATCCAATGTAGGTTTTAATAATCGTGAAGTTTCAAAAAATTTTTGAAATTGAAATTTTAATGGCATTATGACACCAGTCATTTTTTTTCTTTTGTAACCAGAATGCCGTTGTGGTGAGATGCTTGTAATTCTTTGTTTATTTGAAATTCATTGAGATTCTCACTGATATATTCCTGATTCTTTAGAAACTTGTGTAAAACATAATCGTTTTCAAAAATTCAAACGGGCGCCGACAATTAGATAACAGTCGGCTAAATGTTTGGCACATTTCAGGAAAATCTTGAAGCCCCCCCCTCCTTTGAATTCAACAAAAGATGAAAACATGTCTAAAAATGGTTGAACTATGTATTTGTTTGTACTGTCTTGGATTTGAAAAACATATTTTCGTGAAAAATTATTATTATTATGAAGAATGAGTATGAAGTCAATAACCCGCTCTTTCATGATTTCGAACGTTTTGTCAAATCGTTTTGAGTTTTCCTTGCAGCTTTCTGCTGCTTTCTCCTTTTTATGGGAGTTATTTGGTTCTAGAATGTTTGGATTTGTGTTACCGGTAGATATTAAGGCAGTACTATCTATATTCACATTTTGATCGAATAAACAAGAAATTTTTTCAGGGTTTTCCACTACTACTTTATCAGTTTCTTGAATCCTATCAAAGTGTTTTCTTCAAAAATGGCGCTTGAAACTGCATAAATTCATAAAATTTTGACCACAATTTTTTTCTAGACATTTTAAAGGAGATCCTGGTGCCCAGCCATGAATGGTTTTTATATGATTTATTAAAGTTCTAGATGAAGGATATAGTTTTTTACAAACAAAGCATAACATTTTTTGGTAGAATCATGCACGCATATACATACACATATACGATATTAGTGTTCAGCTATTATCTCCTGAAATAAGAAAAAATGATCCAAATTTGAAACGCCGAAGAATAATGAATGTTTTTTATAGTTAAGTACACCTGAATTATTAGATATTGACCAAAAATGCAAGTTAGTCAAGAAAACAACTGCAAATGAATATCATGCAAACAAACCCATTTTATAATACAAAAATAAGAAACAAATATTTAAGAATTGTTCTTACCTTGCACACAACACAACATACACTAATAGTTACTACGCAAAAATAACTCCAAACTTTAAACTTAGTACATCTACAAGTTGTTGCACGTTCAAGCTTCCCAATTCAACTAAAAACAAAATATGCTTCTATCGGAATTCAAGGGTTGAAAACTTGCTGATGATTCATTTTCAACTAATTCTTCACATAAAATGTATGTAAAGAATTATACATGTAATTTATAACGTTATCAACACTTAAACTTTTACATTAATATCATGTACACTTTTTGAATCTAATGTAGAAGTGACATTTATAATAAGTTGAATAAAAGTTACATATATTCGATGTATGAAATACATACAAAAAATAAAAAGTTAACCATTAAGCCAATGATTAAAGTATTGTTCGATAATCATCATCATTAAATGAATGTAATTTATTGAAACCTAATTTACTTAGACTTTGATGTAAAAATACATTATATAAAAGTAAAAAATTATTCAAACAATGCATTGATAATGTATATTATGTATTTTCGTACATTTAATAGATGAATCAGTTTACATAATAATCATAACCTTGTTATTAATTGATAAACCAAAGACATCAGGACAATGTTCTTAGTCATTTTCATAATGTAAAAATACATGCAATAGATAAATTGATGGTTGATGTTTTGGCTACATTGATACTATGCAGAAATTTTTTCTCTGACGGACGACAAAGGTGGACGCACAAAAGGAAAATAAACTTGCCAGAAAAATTTAAAGACGATTTTTGTTTTGTATTAGGTGCCTTTATTGTATTTTAGTTAGGCATTATTTAATGTAGCATTATTTGTAATTTGTAATTATTCAGGAGAATAATGTTGTGAGGATGGCCGAATGTGAGATTTGAATTCGTATTTGCCGCTAAATGTCCCTACTAAAGAGTCGGAAGTGCATCAGTGGAAACGCAAGCAAGAGGGATTGCGTGTATGAAGGCGAATGTGTATGCTTGTGCAGATTTTTGGCATTGAATAAAGTTAATTTGAAACAGGCCTTAATTATTTATTTAATGCGAAGCTGACAAATGTTAATCTTTAACTAGACTCACGAAAAAATTGTTCAGGTTCTAAATCAGTAAATTGTTAGATGCCTTGAGACTAGACAAATCCAGTCGAAACGTTGGCTGAATACATACTTATGCCTGAAAACTCCCTTTTCACTCCTATAGAAGGCTCAACATACTTCAGAAAATATCTAAAAGTAAATTAAGTATTATTTACATATTCCAGCATGAGGATTGTACTGATTTCAGTGACATTAGTATAATGTGATATCGCCAACATTTAGTAACTTTTTTGCAAGAAATAGGGTGTTTCTGCCCGTTTTAGTGATGTTAAATCAGTGATTACGGACGGAGGACCAAAAATTGAAAATTTGATTGTGTCAGTATTTTCGATGTAAAAACGTAATAATCAGTAGCCCATTTTGTTAATTCAATAAGTATTTACACTAGGCGCATGGCAAATTACTCGGGTGTTTGCATGCTGCATGGAAACCCGGTGATATTCCCTGTTGCTATGTAATTTTTTTAATGTCCATTAATAAGATTAATTAAAATTTTCTGAGGGAAATTGTCAGCAAGAGATCCCAGCACAGAGTATTTTCAGGTGTGTGTAAAGCTGCATCCCCCATATCACCAATTTTTAAACTCAAGGGCTAGGAATTATGTACTTTTTTATGTGCTAATTTTGTACCAACTTTGAAAATGTTTTACTCTAAAATCAGTCCTATTTTTTGAAGTTTGAAATGTGGGGGGTGGGGGTTTGCGTAAAAGCTACACTTTCTAATACCAAAAATAATTGAAAGAGTGGTCCAATAACAAAAAAGGTACACGAATTTTGTACATTTTTATGTGCTAGGAGATGAGACAAGACCTGGTACGGTAAGTCATCCCTACCAAGATATGGGGAATAAAGACTTTGTCAATTCTAAGCGTGTAGTGATATACATACGATATGATCTAACGACACGAAGTGAAGTATTCAAATACAATAGTGATGAATATATACTGATGAGGAGAAAAGTAGTAAGCAATAATGCTGAAGAAAATTAGGTACGTAAGGGTGAAAGGGGTAAGTAGGAAAAGAAGAGGGATGAAGTTTCTGACAAAGAAAATTTTTTCTTACCTATTTTTGCAAAATGAACTAGGGTATTCAATGAATATTCAGAAAGATAAGATTTAAGTGAAAACATTTTTGTTCGCATTTCATTATATCTCCTAATACATTGAGTGATTTTTGTACAGGAAAAACTCTTGGAGCAATAAGCTAAGAAATATTAAAATTTGTAAAGGTGTTATTTACAGACGAAAATAAAGGATGAGACAATTACGTACAAAATAAAAGAATTTGTAAAGTGTAGTACTTCATTTTTATTAAAAATTATGTTTCTTCATTTCAAAATGTTATCATTTTCTCTATCTCCTGGCACTTTAAATGAATTTTGTACCGCAAAAACTTTTTAGTAGTAATACGCTCACGAAGGGGTCGGTAGTAAAGGATGATAAAATTATGTACCCCTTGACTTCAAAGTGTCATCATATTCTACTATCAAAAAGCTACAACTTTACACTTTTTTGTTACTCAAAAACAATTAAAGTAATACCGTTTGAAATATAAAAATATTGATGTGTGATGATTCGACAGAGAATATAAGAGATGAAAAAATATGTACACCTGATTTCAAAGTATTATATTCTATTAAAAAGCTATCTCTTGGAACTTTGACTGAAATTTGTACTGCAAAAACTTTTTGAGTAATACGTTCCGATATATAAAAATTACGGTGTGTGGTTTGTCATTGTCGGTGATAAGGGATGCACAAATTATATACCCTTTGATTTCTTGAGATGTGATTGTATTCGACTATCAAAAAGTATTTCGTTGCACTTTCGAGTGAATTTTGTACCCCGCAAAAGTATTAGAATAATACCGTTTGAAATATAAAAAAATTTGATTCGACAGGGAATATAAAGGATGAAAAAATTATATATCCTTGATTTCAAGCTGTCATCATGTTCTACTACCAGAAAGCTATCTTTTTGTATATTCATTAAATACCCAATTTTATACCGCAAAATCTCTCCCCCTTCTTACCCCTTTCACCCTACCTATCTAATTATCTTCAGAAATTATTGTTCTAGCACATTTCTTCTCATTATTATATGTTTATCACTGTTGTATTTCGAATACTTCACTTTGTGTCGTTAGATCATATTGTATGTATATCACTACACGCTTAAAATCGATAAAGTCTTCATTCCCCCATTACTTCGTAGGAGATGACCTTATCGTACCAGTTCTTGTCTCGTCTCTTAGCTCATGTAAAAAGTACATAATTCCTGTACTTTTTTTGCGATTGGACTATCTTGTCAATGACTTCTGGTATGGAGGCTGTAGTTAAGCAAACCAACCTACTACTATTTCAAACCATAAAAAAATATGACTAACTTTTGCAGTACAAAATTTTAAAAGTCGGTACAAAATTAACACATACATAATTCGTAGCCCTTCAGTTTCAAAATTGGTGATATTGGGGGTGCAGCTTTACGGACCTAGTATCTTCTAGTTGTACCTGCATCAATAACAAGGTTTTGATGTGAGCAAAAATTAAAAGTTACATATACCTGATTTTTTAAAAATTAGTATTTACGTAATTTATTCTTTAAAATACAGGGTGTTTAAAATCAGTTATCAGGTATAACTGTCCCAATACTCCCAACTGCCGCGACGATTATTTCGCGTAAATAAATTGATGTCTGTACACAATATTTTTTATGTAGTGCCAAAAAGATTCCAAAGGGGTTAAGTCCGGCCTTTTTTCTTGGTCTAGAGATTGGGCCAGTTCTGCCTATCTACTGAGCCCTGGTATCGTTTCAAGGTTAAACAGGTGTGTGAGCTGCATGGCAGCAAGACTTGGACAGTCGATGAATTCAACACCACAAACTAGAATAGTGTGTATCACTTCAAATAGTTTCTATAACACTAGGGGAGTTCCTTTCCAAAAATGGTGTACAACGAGTTCAAGATAAGAACTCCCACTATGGGGATCTCGGAAACGTTAAGAGATTGAAGGTCGATTCAATTTTGTATACTTTTAAAACTTGTTACGATAAATGTACATCTAGTCACAATTTACATGTTTTCTATGAATATACATTAATGTGCCAACACTGTTTCCTTAGGCCAGCACTGGAAATTATCACAAAACACCACCGATTGAAGCTTAAATTTGACTTAATTACTTAATTTTACCTCAAAAATTGTTTATTTGTTCTTTTGTAGGTAAACAGTGAAGATGAATACTGTTCTATAACTGCGTTAGGTAATGACTATTAACTAAGGTGTAAGCCATTTATTCTGAAGTTTTTTCTTCATAGATTTGTGGATGGAAACATGATCATTATTAAATTCGCATAAAGTGGTAAGTTAACGCAGGTAAAGATTTTGTTTTCTATTACCTCGTGGTAGCGGAATATACATTTGTATGTCTTCTATTTACACTTTTTATGTGTAATTCATGTCTTTCACATACTCTCTATACGATCTAATCTCGGACAACCAACTAACGCAGTTCAATGTATAACTAGTATTCGGCTAATTTAGATGAAAGGCTCTTTGGAGATAATCTCTTGTTGCGAATGATACACACTCCAATCTTAACATATCCACGACAACAATTCTGGGTAGATACGAACACAAACCCGATGTATGCGTAATCACTCGGTGTAGGACATCTTATAACATCACCCCAAGTTTCCTCTTATATGAAATGATAAAAGCAAGCCGTGTAACCTACGTCTTTATTATGCATATTAAATCAATTTCATTCACACGGAAAAATTGTTTTTCGTTTGGTATTGTATGTGATATTTGTTCAATTTCCTTATCTTGCATAGTCGGGAAGTGACCTTGAAATAGTCTTAGTTTTTGCTGTCTTATTGCATTTTCTTTATGTAGTTTGAAATTTCATAATCTAGGAAGTTTTCAGTCAGTCGACAATCCGCTCACGCTGATTGTAGAGGTAACGCACGTTGTTACATTAATTCATCAAGTACAAGTTATTCAATTAGTATAACGCCTTTACCTAACAATACTGCACTAGGTAACCCTGTTAATACAATATGGCACTGGTTAACAATATCTACAGACGATTAGACGAGAACATTTGCTTTCTTTCTTCTTCCTTTTCCGACGATCATTTTGAGTAGTGTTTTAAAAACTGTTTGGGGCTTATTTTCTAGATTTTGTAATTTATCCAATAAAATATGGTTCGTTATTTATAAATTTTCTATTATAGATACAAAATTGTCTTTTCGATACTTGGATTTTCTTTGTACTTAAGGTTATTTGGTCAAAAATTATCAATAGAGGTTAAAAGCATGTTCGTCAATTCCAAACAGGTTAGTTATAAAATTTTCTTATTAATTTCTCTGGGGGCTAAAAGTTTCGGTGTGGCTTTGTTCTATAAATTAAATAATTTATTTTAAATGTAGTGTTTATTATCTATAAAATTTTCGAATTGAGATCTATTACTAAAATCTTTATCAAACAAATCCGAATAGTTTATGTAACAACGTAATATGCTACTTAGTAGGAGCTAATCAAAAGCATTTAATGTACTGACATGCCAGTTTTGAAGTTATTAAACAGATTTTTTTAATACGACTTTTCGTCTTCGTTTTCATCGTCGTCCGTTTTACCACAACAATCTCACTATAATGTGTTTAATAAAAAATGAAAACACTGGCAATATATTGTAATTGTTGGGGAAAGATCAAGATATCAAATTCAGCATATAAAACCACTGTAACGAAATAACAAATAAACCTTTTGTTGCAGGGGTTTTTATGTATTTTTTTACTATTAAGTAAACAAATGTAGTTTTTAAAACTTTGAATGCAAATGTTGAAGGTCTCATTGTTCTACTACGTCTTATCAATAATAGGATATTATGCTACATGTTTTATAAACATCATTTTAGACATGAGTTTCACAAACGAGTGTCATGGTGACTTTATAAAACGGCGTTGTCTCTCCATAAATTGATTGTCATGCCTTTGTTCGTTTTGGCCCTAGATTCTTTTTCTTGAGTTTTTATCGTATTTCTTCAGACGTGTTTAAAATTTCTGGAAACTTGGTTGTTAATGTTTTATTTTAGTTCTGTGTTCTCTTCCGTGTCTTTTTTCTGTACACAAGACTGTGTTGGTTCTCGTTTAGTGGGTGTCCTTCTTATACGATTGTTAACTCGTAGACGTTGTCTCCCCATAAATCGATAATTAAATCGATTGAAGTAAAAAACATTAGTTACATAACATATGTAACAGGTGTGTGTGGTGGTTATTGAATCTAGTTACTTTATTGATAATTTTTAAATTTATTACTTGGGTATCTTAAAACAAATAATAGTAATTACTAAAGTAGTTAAGAATGTTTAATAATAAATACGACATGTATTACATCATTAATACTTCCTGTATTACAGTAAATATAATCTTAAGCAGTTATTTATTATAAATATAATATTAATATTAAATGATTTTTAAATATTAAAGTATACTGCGGTAAACGATTTATAAAAGCTTAAACTCTTGTCTGCACTGAAAGTTAAATGTTTTATAAATATAAAGTACTTTATAAATGTTCTTTCCTATAGATAAATGTGATTTGACGTATATTAAGATAAGTTCTTATCTCTTTGTGCATCTATATTGTATATGCATATGATGCAGAAACTTGCATTCTACATTTCATTTAAAACTTTGAAAGGGTAACACTTGTACGAACTGCTGTTTTTTATTAAAAACATTTCACATTTACATATATTTAATAATACATTAGTTTTTAATTCGTGAATCTTAATCACAAAAAAGAGTTTATTTTTATTTTCAATGTATCAAAAGTAACAAACACATTTGAAAATATTGCTTGATCAAAATAAACAATAAGTGAGGTAATTTTAAATAAACCTTATACAGTATAAACTAATAAATTGCCTACACGGGTCAATAACTTATTAACAAGCTTACCGAAGCTACTTATATCTCATTTTAAAGTTAAATAGAAATACTTGCGTTTCTGTATTAAATTAAAAAATTTAGATGTTTGTATGTTTTAAATAAAAATTTTGATTATTAGCCAAGACACATTCATTTTTGGTAGGTCATTGACGAATTGACTTTATTAATAAGCCGTCCCTGCTCAGCACTGAACCCAGAAATTGTTCTAGTACTAGTGGTGAAATAACTTTATAACTGAGTTTGTGTTTTATATACAATGTGTTCATTTAGTGTATAATTGTCCAATTATGGGCTCCCAGCCTACTTATCCGAAAAGTGTAAACAGGCTTCTCAAGTAGGCTAAAAGTTGCACGTTTTAAAAATATTTTTATATTTTCCAGTCACGCAGATTGTTTGAAAACAAAACAGCTAAGATTTCTTTTTAATTATTTTAATTAATCTTTAATTTTCATATGTACAGAGTGATTCAGAATAACGTAATCAACCACAGTTGATTTTGTTAAAATTGAACACCTTATATACTTTTGCACTGTCAAATAACTCGTGAAATTTTGCGTACATTTCACGCATAATTCATATTCCTAGCTTTAGCGGTTTTAAACTTATTCGCATTATTTCAAAATTTTGAATAGACGTCCGGTATTAAAGAAATTACTGTACCGTGGAAGTTATTGTAGAGATTATTTTCTGAGATGTTAAAGGGTGAGTATGGCCCTAATAAGAAACATTCTCGATGCCCGAAAATATTGTACAAATCGTCCGAAAATTTTGCTTCAAACTGTGGTATCACAAATACCTGTAAACTCATTTTCAATTAAATGTAAACCCCCATTTTTTATGTCACTAGTAAATTCTTCTTCGAAAATCAATGAAAAAGTTTCTAACATGTCCTATACCTTTATATTTTAATAAATAAATACCTAAAATATGCAGTTTTTTTAAATACATTTAATAAAATCTTTTTTTTTCTGTAAAGTTGATTACGAAAATTGGTATAATAAGTTTGAATTGTTTCTGCGATCTTCTAATGGGTATCTCAAAACTAATGCTATTAGCACGCTAAAATCAAAAGAAAAACTCGCAAATTTTTTAAAATTGTGTGCAAAATTTCCTAATTTTGTTGTAAGTTAAGAAATCAATAACGACAAGAAATTGTTAAAAAGTTATAGTAAGGAATAGGTCAGATGTACATAACTAAATATTTTAAATATTAGTAAATCAGTATATGATTTCAAATTTCTACACAGTTAAATGTACAAAATTAAATTTAGTAAAAGATATAGTTTTGTGTAGTAGGTATACAGAATTTACCAACTCCGGCCTCGGTTTCTAGTGCCTTTGTATAAATGTCAGCATAAAATGTTTTGTACTGTTCAGAGGAATGGAACACTAAACTGCAGCGTCTATTTAACAAACAGAAAAACACCAAAAATCTGCATCAGAAAACTTTACTCGGACACGTGTTTCAATAGCTAAGCTATCATCATCAGCGAACCGATCCGAGTGAAGTTTTTTGGTGTTTTTCTGTTTGTTTTGTACTGTATTCATTTCTATTGAAAAACTGGGTATTTAAATAAAAAAAATTGTTTATACAAGATGTTTAGTTTCCACTGGGCAGCATAAAGTTACACTTTATTAAATAGCTACCCAAAATATTTAAAACATTTTTTAAATTGATTACGGTGTTGCCATTTTAGAGCAATCAGAAAGAATTGGTCACAAAACTGGTGTTTTTGTTTGGAATTTGTTTTAGAAGTTGGTAGATGTAAGTCAGAAGTGTTTAAAATATGTATGAATGTAAGCTTTTGCGGTCGTTATCACTAAGATTGTTATCTTCCAGATTGAGACGTGTTCGTTCTTACCTCTTTTGCTCATCGCTTGACGTTTTGCTAACTTTGCTGTTAGCTTCTTCAGAAGTTACTCTAAACACTGATGATGTTGTTTTCTGTTACTCATTATATACCTATATCCTGCTACGGTTGGTTGATGTATTGACTGTATTTCTTAATCACCTCAACAATCAGCACGAGTAGAACAAGTTTACCATGAAGACAATAGAGAATAAGAAGCTTCCCTTCCTGGATGTCCTAGTAAAACGAGGCAATAACAATAAAACACACTCGATCAATACCTTCATGCCACATCACACCTCATCAGTCTTCTACCGCAGAAGCGATCTCTAATTAAGACCTTAATGCATAGAGCTAACAAGATTCCTGACAAGGCTCACAAGACAGAAGAACTTCGATACGTCCAACAAGCCTTAATTAAGAACGACTATATCAGAAGGAAATTAAGAGCCGCATGTCGGAAGAAACTCGAAAAAAAGAAGTAACAGGTCACCACCTACTCTCGTTTACCATGAATTGCTAGAGTAACCAAAAAATTATGGAAATTGTTGGAGAAGAAGAACATTGGTGTCATGTTTAGAACGGCAAGAAAAACCCAGAAACTACTACCATCTAATAAAAATAGCCTGCCAGAACTGTCAACAAAAGGAGTCTACCAAATTGACTGTTTATCCGAAAAAGTCTACATCAATCAAATCAGACGTAACATAAAATGTAGATTGAAGAAACATCATCGAAACACCAAGTCCAGAGCTGTATATAAATCAGCAATCGCAAAACACTTACTCAAAAAATTAAAACACATCATCAACTTCAAGGAAACCAACAAAAGTTCTATCCAACAAATACTATCGAGAAGATGGTTACAGCTTAAGCAACACATAGAAACTCACAAAAACAAAGAAAATAAATGTCACCACACAACTAGAAAACACCACAGAGAAGATCAACCAACCATCAAAGACCAACCATCCGTAACTGATCGACATTATCAACCAACCAATTTGCCATACTTATTTTGTACGAGAACGCTAATTTTTAAATTTTTCAAATTGCTGAAACTCATTTTTTTTTAAATTACACCCTCAATTTTTTTTAACTATTTTTAATATATTTTGTAATGTCGATTTGCACTAGTACTTTTTTCTCCTAACCTCAACAATTAAGGAGATATTTATCAATTTTCAGTTACATCACAATTAGTAGGTTTATTCTAGTAGTCTTTACTTCTATTAAACAAAAAAACAAATAACCAGAGTAAAAGGTACTTATTGTGTCTAGTGTACTATTGGTTTGATTTGAACAAACATGATCGGTAAACAACTAAGCCACCTGTTTAAAGAAAAGCTGTCCGAAAAGAAGAGACAGAATTTATAGATTGCAGGCTGTAGTTGAAAATTGAAATAATAGCACCAAACAAATTAGTTTATAGTTTAAATAGTTTAAAATATTTTTTTAATTCGCCATACTTATTTTGTATGAGAGCGCTAATTTTCAAATTTTTTAAATTGCTAAATCTTATTTTATTAATAGCAATCTTGATTTCTTGCAATTGTTTCTAATGTAGTTTTTAATCCTATATTGATTTGCACTAGTACATTTTGCTCTTAACATTTACAGCTTTGATGATATTTATAAATCTTCAATTAAATAACAACGACATTATTTTAATCAAGCAAGTTTAATCTAGTAGGCTTTGTATATTAAACAAAAAACATCAAGGAGATCATTAAAACCATAAAAAATAAAAAAAATAGTTTAACAAGTGTTCAAAAATTTGACTATTTTTTTGTAACGTCTCGTGTATGACTTTAGAAAATGCGGTTTTTATTCTGGTTTTCATTGCTTATTGTGTACTAGGATCTTCTTGAAATATGTATTCTTTATGAACCCCCATAAAAAGAAATCTATGACAGTTAGATCTACAGCCTGCAATACTATAAATTCTATCTTTTCCTTTCTGACAGTTTTTCTTTGAACAAGTGCCTTAGGAGTTTACCAATCCTGTTTGTTCAAACCAAACCAATAATAAACTAAACACAATAAGTATCTATTATTTGGCTATTTGTTTTTTGTTTAATAGAAGCAAAGCCTACTAAAATAAACCTGCTTGTTGTGATCGAACTGAAAATTGATAAAAAGCTCCATAACCGTAAGAGAAAAAAGTAGTAAGTAGAATCGATAGAGAATTAAAAAATACAAAAAAAAAACAGTTAAAAAGAGTTGAGAATGCCACTTAAAAAAAATGAGTTTTAGCCATTTCAATAATTTCATATAAACTATATAAACAATTCTGACTTGCATCTACGAATTTACAAAACAAATTCTAAAATTTCTAAAAACACCGGTTTTGTGACCATTTGTTTCTGATGCTGATATTAAAGAAATTGCTCTAAAATGGCAACGCCGCATCAATTTACAGAATTTAAAAAATATGTTTGGTCTAAATTAAGCCTCCATGAAAGATAATAAAAAAATTGATAGATTGCTATTTAAAAAAGTGTAACCTTATAACAAACATATTTTAATTTTAATCATAAATTAACCATTAATTAATTTTAATTATCAGATTTAACTGGAATAACTAGTAAAATATTATATATCGTCGTTGCCACGGCGAAGTCTCCTATGTGTCAAAAATCTAATTTTACAGGAGGGGCAAAAACTAATTTCATCCTCATTCAATAGGTTATTCTAGTTTCAAAATTATTAATTTAAATATTTTAATAAACTGCGTGTTACATAGCTATTTTACAAGCTAATTCTGTACATAATAAATTAATAAAAATTATATTGCCACAGAAATGTCACATACGCGATTTCAAGGAACACAGCTATATCACATAGGAGATTAAATAGCCTACATCAATATTCTATGTGCTGCAGTTGTGATACTTGAAATCACCTATGTGACATTTCTAGCACAAATGTTTTGGTTGTATTCTTACAGCTAAAGGTATAATAATAATTTTTTATAGTGACCAAAATATTTTATTAAAAACAAACCAAAATTATGTACTATATTTTTTAATTAATATAAAGTAAAAAGACAACAAAATTATTGTTCATAGTATTTCTTTGAGTCAACAATTTAATTCTTTTTTTTTCTGTTTCTTAATTCAACATTCTTGTGGTTAATACTCTTTTTTACAACTTTCTTCACGGCTTGTTTTTGTTTTTTTTTTGCTTTTTTTCAACTTTACGCATAATTCTGTTGCCGCCTGCTGCTTTTTTCATCTTTCTTTGCTAGTTCTGTTGTTTTTCTCTGCTTTTTCCAGCTATCTTGACGGGTTCTATTAATTTTTTCTGCTTCTTTGCAGATTTTGTTACTTTTATCTGCTCTTTTTCAACTTTCTTTGCGGCGTCTGTTGGTTTTTCTTCCTTTTTTTATCAGATTTAAATGTGAGGTTATCGTAAAATGTGTGGTGATCCTTTTCAACACCGGATTTAAGTTTTTGCAGGTGTAGATATTTTATTTCGGTAATTGGTATTGCTTTATCATACAATTTTTTTATTTTCAATGTATGGTCAGCAAACCGTTTTCTCTGTGGTAACTTTGCATATTCATCCGAGTGGTTAATTTTATATAAAATCTCTCCATTCGATTTGTATTTTAATGCTCGAATATCAGCTACAACTGGTTCACCACCTGTATTACAGCCTGGTCGCAAAGAAGCAAGGTTTGTTTTTACCTCCTCATAATTTTAAAAGAAGGTGTAATCAACTACTTGCACATCATAGGGCTGTGCTGGTCAAGCAAGTCACATTTGAGCAATGTAGTCACTTGGGGCGTTTATAGGTGGCTTAAAATATTTTTCAAGTGTTGTATAAACACTGTCGGCCTCCATCATCGTATGTCCCTTTTCCAAATATAATTGGTCGATTATGATATTTTGCTTTACTGCAAAATCACTTAATGCACTTGATAATATTTTATTACGATTCTGATCACCGCATCCATCAGAAATCAATACAATATGATCGTAACCTTTCTGAGAGTATGATTCTACAAAATTGATAATGCATGATGTAAATTCATTGGCACTTACCCCTCCATTTGCTTCGTGCCATACGTACCTTACGTCTTTATTGTTCAGTATGTACACCGTAAAATTGTGCAACTGCAGCTTTGTCTTAAAATAATGTTTTGAAGTAAGGAGTTTAGGACAGACAAGGACACTTTGAAGATCCATAGTGATGACGAGTTTCTTCTCATTAGCACTTTCTTTTGTGTTATTTTTGGCAGCTTTGGATTCGTCTTTTTTCTTTAGATGATTTTTATACTCTTCTTCTGTAATTTCTTTTGTTTTATAAGCGCATCTTTTTCAAAACAGTCTTGAATAACGTTTTTTCAAAGGGTTTAAATTTGTGCTCTGTACACCAATTGTTATAAATTTCATGCATATGCTTGATGGAGCGAAACGTGGATTCAACGTAGATCTTGTTTGATGTGGAACGCAATAATGGCTCGGAACTTTAGGGAGTTCATCTAAGAAAGCTTTCAGTTGCATCTTCCGCTTTTCATTAATTGCAGTAGTATTTATGTTTGCCTTATATATCAGAATTAGTTTCTAAATTGTCGTTTACGTCTATTCCGTGCGGTGGTTCTTTCTTGACCCATCTTTTAAACGTGTCCTCCCCAATATCTAGAGTATTTATGAAAAATTGACGGCACACTTTTACTTTTGATCCGTCTGATTTTGGAAGGAGTATATCGTGACCTTCGTCTTTTTTCTGCTTGTTCATCACTACCTTCCTTCTTCGCAGTATATTTCGACTACTAACTAAACCTTTTACGTACATTTTTTTCGCAAGCCAAGTTTCAATTTTCCAAAATTGTTTGAAAATAATTTTTCTGTCGTCTTCCGAAATCACTCCACACAAGAATGTTCGGTCGCTTTTTGCTTCTGTAAATTTATGTGAACATCTAACTTTCATTGACCTGGCTTCTTTTGTAATATTCTTGACAATACTTGCATTTTTATGTCTTTTACAGCCAAGGTAAGGCAAACCTAAAGCTCTCCTTGTAGATGGTGTATCACCAGATTCTAGTTTCCTCTTGCGTGGCCGTTTTTGACTCAGTGGTGTTGTATTTCACTTTGGCTGTTTTTTATCTCAAATTCGACTATATCACAAAAAATTGCGCCTTCTTGGTTTGCAATATTCTCATTGCTATATTGCCGTATTTCTATTTCGAAAGTTTGATTTACTTCATGATTATTTGTAAGTTCCGTGTAATGCTCTGAAATACTATTGTTGTCATTTAGTAAAGCTGCAGTAATGGCACTTGATAAATCTGCATCTGCATCATACTCGTAAATCAAATCACCTCCTTGATTGTTATTTTCCTAAGAAATTAAAGCATCTTGAACGTTATTAGGTTCATATAGTTGAGGTATTAAATTAAGCGTGTTTTCTTTACAAAATTATTATCTAATTCTTGTGCATTAGAACTTAAATTATTCAAAGCGGCTTGTACAAGTTTGGCTCCACGACTCGCGCAAGGAAACATTTTGTTATCGAAAATAAACTGAAAATAATAAGAATAATAGATTAGTGATGTAGTAGGTACCTACACTGCTTTAATAATTTTCCTTGTCCTAAACAATAGTTACAATTAAGGTACCTACTTAATAAAAATATAACCATCACTTTCTAACCCTTTTTTAGGAAATTACAACGCAACTTAGTACAGCGACATTTTTCTCAAGTTAATGAAAGCAAGCAATAAGAATATAATAATTAATACAACTTCATACCTGTAATTATTATGTAAAACAATTTAACATTTTAATCAGCAAACACTTGTAAGACTCGCACGGTATTACCAATTGTGTTAAAATTTTACTTTTATGTGTCAACAGTTTAATCTTGATACCAACGACGCATGTTTATGAAAACTCCTATGTGACAATTTTATACACAAAGATATAATATGTGGACATATTAGTATACGTGCTGATCACAAGAGAGCTTCTATGTGATTGTTAGACACATAGGAGGTTTTAAGATGACTGTGTTTTATTAAATAGGAATGCAAATCACATAGGAGAATTTTATTTTTGATTTCAGGTTTGTGATTGAAATTCAACACATAGGAGATTTTGTAGCAAAATAGAGCATAAAATTCCGCATCCAATGACACCAATATGTCGAAATCGGATTTTTTGACACATAGAAGGTTTCATGGCGGCAACGACGATATGTACCAGTACAATAAATCTTCAAAACTGGAAATATAAATAAAATTAATGACGACCTAAAAATTAATCCTTTATTGAACCACGTCCCATAGCTTTGTAATTATTTAAGCACAGATTGATTAAATATTACTAGACGTGAATAATTAAAATATTTTTTAGTAGAAAAATAATTAATTGTTTGCTCGTTTACGTTTTAGTTTTTTATGTATTTATATGTACCTTATTAGTTCGTTATACTAATGAAAGCACAACATTGTGAAACAAAGTATAAAGCTCAGCTCTAAAACAACGGTATTACTACACGATTTACAAAATACATTAAATCCCACCTATAATTATTCTATAATAATTACTTACAAAGAAAATTAAGTTATACAGAAAAGTTTTTCAAAAGTCCGAAAGAAGATAAATGGGGAAAAGTGAAGGTTCAAATTTCCGTTTAATTAAGCTGCGAATAAAGTAATTATTGTACGTTGTGAAAACATTAATGTTAACTAGTAAATATTTTCATTAACATTAAATAAAAGTTAAGCCAAGATTTCTTGCAAAAAGTTGTTAAAGAACTGAACAAGTCGATAAATTCTGATATAAAGTAAATTTGAGAATAAAGCAACGTTTATTATCTAAATGAAATTGTCTTTTTACCCGAAGGCTTAGCTTAGTTTAATAGCTTTTTTCTTATCTTGTTTACATAAAAAATACTCATAATTTAAATTTTGTAATTTCAGTTTCTAGTAAAAGGTAAATACATTTTTCACGAAAAGTAGTACTGCGTATTTTTAAATTAACAGAAAATATACGGATATAGTAGGTTTATGGCATATGCAGCAACTTAACCAGATTACTGTATTCAGAGTATGTACCTACCTTAGTATATTGCAAATGGTTTACTTCAGACATTTTAATTTAGAACTCGTAATTATATTTACATAAAATTACTTAATAATTAAGAATTTTTGTAATAAATCTAAAAGGTAATATAATATAATAAAGTGCTCCTAATTACATCCACTCCGTAGAATTTATTTCAGTGTAACAAGGAGCGGAAACGGAAGTGAGTTTATAGAACTAACGGTTTAAAACACAACGAACGATTGTCGAGTTTAAATCAATATTTTCTTTTGACATATTAAATTAGTGACTAATTTTTTAATAAAAGAGTCATTAATAAAGCAAACAAACGCAACTTGTGGTGTAAAATAGTACTTTTTTTGTGCAAACGCAAAAATTT
This sequence comes from Abscondita cerata, assembly GCA_030710515.1. NCBI lineage: Eukaryota > Metazoa > Arthropoda > Insecta > Coleoptera > Lampyridae > Abscondita > Abscondita cerata. Next base: position 168,908 of record JALBCR010000528.1, on the reverse strand, counting down.
AAATATAATGCGTTTAATCAAAATTATACTCTTGTTCTTATTTTAAGTATAATATTGTAAAGACTTTATTTATTATTTATGAATATTGTCATTTTTTATTAGTTGAAAAGTCGAGCTTACTGTAATAATCATGTTTAATTATTATATTCTCTTTTGGATGTAATAAAAGAACCTAAAATGTAATTACAAAAGAAACTAAGCGTAGATTACAATAATCACAGCCAATTGAGATAAAATTATATAACTGGGGTATCTTAACGACCGCTTAAATGAAAGAGCTATAGCATAATCCAGAATAACAAGACAAATGATACGTTTACCTTGATTCTTTTGAATAAGAATGAGATAATTTTTTGATTATCCCAAAATTAATGTGACTAAAGCGACACCAACTTATTGCTAATTTAAAGTTATTCAATTTTATTTTGTAATCTCAAATTAGATTTTTGACTATACCTACGCTTTTAAAATTGTTTAAATTGAACGATTAATTTATATTATTTTAATATTATACTAGCTTAAAATTTTTACTTATATCTTAATATGCAATTTCAATGATTTTTTTAAAGATCAACTGCAGTTTATTTCAAATATAATAAAATAAATATGTACAAATCACACGGATTTTTTAATGCAAATGAGTTCTACTGCACTTATTTTATTACTACTAGTCAAAAGTCAAAGTCATTCGATGAGTAACCAACTTGTAATCGTTTCTTTATGACATTCTGGGCTGGAATCAATCATCCCATTGGTCGTAATCAATTTGGAGCATTTCCGTGCAAAATAGCAAAATATCTCCGACTTGATCATGCTAAATTCTACACGGACATTGTTTCCGACGATCATCTGCTATTCTGCTTGCAAATAAAAGGCTGATTTTCTAAGCGTAAAAACGCCATGGTGGTTGGCTGAAGTTCAGTAGTAGCCGAAGGATATGTGGAGGGATAACTTTCCTATAAAATCGAGAGCTAACAAGTTAACTACCAGACAAAATTTACCAGAAGATTTGCCAGGATGTTCACAACAGATGCAATCAAATGTACATGTGGTTAAAGTAATTCGAAGTAACCTACACTTACTCTACTTCTTCCATACATATAACCGCCAGTGGAAATCAAATGTGCTACTGGTGAGGGACTTTTAATAATTGTTCACACAATAACAATAACACTAATTAAAGGATTAGCTAAATTACGTATATTTGTTGCAGATAGAATTTTCTGAACGGATCCATTTTATTAAAATTGAAATGCGTACTTAGTCCATTGCTTGGTTACACCCATATTTTGATAAAGGTTTTCTATGGTTCACACCTGGAATAAACTATATAAAGAAATATCCAGTTGTAAATTTTGCTTCCAAATAAACTATGGTTTTAATTTCTAAAGTTACGACGACAGTTATCCAGAAATTAACATAAAGTTAACTTTAAGCCAAGTCTAATATAATTTTGAGTTATAGTGTTCTCTAAAAAAATCTAGTTACTTTTTTTTTGTAATCACAGTCGACCGATTGCTTTTAATTGTGTGACTCTGTTTTGTGATAGTCAAAATGAGCGATAGTGATGTTAGTTTTACCTCAACACCCCTGAAATAAAGCAATTAGCAGATGGGGCTACTAAACAATTACTACCAGAAAATCAAAAGTACGGTATGAAGCTCAGTATAATGTCTTCAAAAATTGGTGTAACGTAAATAAAGCAAAAGTCTACTCTGAAAATGTTCTTCTTGCGTATTTTACACAATTAGTGGATAAAAAAACCAAATCGTTATGGGCTATATATTCGATGCTACGATCATGTATTTCTCTTTACGATAATTTAGACATTTCAAAATATGCGAGACTGATATATTTCTTGAAAAGAAAGGCCGCACTTTATAAACCAAAGAAAAGTAAAGTTTTGGAGGCAGATCATATCTCTTCCTTTATCACCCAGGCCCAAGATGATAATTTATTATTATTGAAAGTAGGTACTTACATTTTCCTATATTCTGCAAAAAAAATTTGTCATTTGCACCAAGATTACAGTTACATACTTCAGGTTGTTTTAATAATTGGATTATCTGGAGCTTGTAGAAGGGACGAATTATTTAAAATGGTTATTAGTGACATTGAATTCAAAGATGATATCCTGCTTATTCAGATTCCTAAAACGAAACAAATGTTAGTCGTTCTTTTGTTATATCAAATATAGAATGGGTTAAGATCGTTAAAAAGTATTTGGCACTACGAATGAAAATAACCAAAATCAATGATCGTTTATTTCTGCGTTATGAAAAGGGTAAATGTTGGGGCTTACCTTTAGTTTTTTAATTTATTTTTTTTATTCTTTTAAAAATTGTAGAGTTTTTTTTTTAAGAAAACAAAAAAATTTAAAGACTTTTTTTTTTTAAAAGTTTTGGTTCTCTTTTTTAAAAAAAAAGTGTGGTTTTTTTTTTTTTTTAAAAAAAACGGGGGTTGGAAAAATAAAAGTGTGGCCAAATTTTTTATTGAAAAATTTTTAAAAAAAAAAAGAAATTTTAAAAAATTATCACAAATACCATCCATCAACTTCTTATTTATTTATTTATCGTATGGCTACACATGGTTCTCATAACTTGATTTACAAACTTAGAAAGACTGAAACAAATAGTTATGTAAATATAGGTATAAATATAAAAAATATAAATAAAATAGGAAAAAAAGACGATGTATATATAAAACACATACACAAACATAGACTATATATTAATAGTCAGGTTTTCTATCCATTCAACCGCCGTTTGTGGAAGTTTGAAGAAGTCAGACAACTCGTCAGAGTATGCCGTTTTTCGCAGTCCTGGACAATATGTTGTATGGTCTGGTTTTCTCTTCCACAGTCACACAATGGGTCCGGGGCTCTGTTCCATTTATGAAGAGAGTCTTTACACAGGCCGTGGTTTGTCCGTATTCTGTTTGTCGTTTTCCAGATGCGGCGTGGCAGGTCAAAACCGGTCGGCTTATTATGGGTGTTCAAGTATTGACTCACCTCCGGGGGACAACTTGGTTCCATGATGATTCCCAACTTTTATTAATATCGAAATTCTCGTCGTGGAGGGTTTTAGCTGTTTTTATTGCAGAACGTCTGGATTTAAGTCTACTGGATGTGGCTGCCGGAATATAGTCATGGATTGGCAGTTGTCCGTTCTGCATTATTTTATTATATTCACGAACCAGAGCTCCTTGTCTTCTTAGTTGAGGCGGTGGAATATGGCTGAGAGCAGGAAGCCAGTGGGTTGGAGTACTTTTTATACAACCAGTGATTGTGCGCATGGTAGAGTTCAGTTGGGCATCCAATTTGACAGTGTGACTACTGTTCAGCCAGATGGGAGCACAATACTCGGCAGAACTGTAGACGAGCCCGAGCGCTGCGCTTCGCAGGGTTGAGGCTGTAGATCCCCACGTCGTACCACATAATTTTTGAATTATATTATTTCTCGTACGGACTTTAGCTGTTGTTTTTGCAAGTGAGACTTATATGTGAGGGACCTATCAAGAGTAACACCTAGGTATTTTGGGGTTGGGTTGTTTGTGACAGGGTATCCATCAAACTGTATGTTAAGTTGGCGTCCGGCTTCTTTGTTATTAAGATGGAAACATATACACTCTGTTTTGTTTGGATTTGGTGTCAGTCTCCATTTTTGTAATATGTGCTCATCACAGCCAGATCATAAATTAGGATTCTTTCCGTTTCTTCAGTGGTATTGCGGCTTATGGCGAGAGCCAAGTCGTCTGCATATGCGAATTTTAGGCTAGTAGTATCCGGCATATCCGCAATGTAGAGGTTAAAAGTGCCGGTGCAAGAACAGAACCCTGGGGTAACCCATTATTTAAGGTTTTTGTCTGGCTTTTTGTTTGCCCCATGATAACCTGGAATGACCTATTGCAGAGCATATTATTCAATAGAGAGCCTAGTGTTTTACAAGAAATCACTTTTAAAATTTATACAGCAGACCTTCTCTCCAAACGGTATCGTAGGCCGCTGTTAGATCCACAAACACTGCTGAAGTTTTCTGTCGATTTTGGAAACCAGCCTCTATATAGGTTGTGAGACTGAGGACCTGGTCCGCACAGCTACGTCCCTGCCTAAAACCTGCTTGTTCAATTGGTGTGTGTTCGGAGATCTTCTCAGTAATTCGGTTTAGGATAAGGCGTTCTAGAAGTTTTAAGCAAGCGCTTAATAATGCAATTGGCCTGTAGCTGCTGGCCCGATCGGCAGGCTTCCCTGGCTTCAAAATGGAGATAATCTTCGTCTTTTGAATTCCTTCGGCATGTTGCCATTTTTGAGAGTATCTGAGAAAAATTTGGCTAGCCAGTTTTGGGCAAATGGACTGCATTTGACGAGAAACTCATTATGAATGCCATCAAAACCTGGAGCTTTACCGCTTTTCATCTGTTGAAGTGCGATGGAAACTTCAGCGTCTGCGAATGGTTTCGAATATTCGGAATTTTCCTGACAAGTGACTTTGATCTCCTTCAGTTCCTGTTTAATCCGTCTGGTATGGTCCTTGTCCTTAGGCGCTCTTGACGAGGATACTATGTGGTTTGCTATTTGATGGGGCGTAATCGAGGAATTTTTCTTAGGAATAGGCGGACTTTCCCCAATTTCTTTAACAGAGCCCAGGCTTTCCTACTTGAGTGCCTGAAATCCATATTTTCTGTTGTTTGAATCCACTTTTGTCTACGCGCAGCATCTAGAGTAAGAAGCAGCTCGTCTCCTATTTCAGCATCGCCACTATCAAGGTATTCCTGGTATTTTGTTTCACTCTCCTCGTTCCATCCCGGTATGTATTCTTTACGAAAACCTCTGGGAATATGTTTCTTCGCAGTTGAGATGACAGCTCCTACAAATCTCTTGTAGTGTTTATATGTAGGGGGTATCCATATTAGACACTTGTCTAGGTCTACAGAGAAGGCCAACCAGTTGGCTTTCGAGAAATTCCATCTCGGCCTAGGGAAAGATCTTATTATTGGAATTTGGATCCCCAATTGGACAAGTGCTGGTCTATGTTGACTTTTAGGGAAGTCACTGAGGATACTTCTTTGAGCGTGGATAGATTGACCAAAACAGTTGGTTGTGACGAAAGTTAGGTCAGGGTTATATTCTTTATTCCATACCCTTGACTTAAAAGAGCCTCTTTCCTTGGCGTCGAAAATTAATTGTGTGTTGTTTTCTGTCGCCCAGTCATGCAGCATCTCGCCATTTGTATCATTTGCTGGTACTTCCAGTCAGTATGGTGACTATTAAAGTCGCCGCTATATACTGTCGGGTGCTGATAGTGTGGTAAAACGCTCTGAGGCCAGGCGGTTCGGGGAGGCTTATAGACATTAACGATAGTGACTTCACCTAGCTTTACGGTGATCGAATGGATGTCGTTTTCGGTAGATGTGGATACGAGATGTATATTCTCAATGTCATTACGGGCATAGGTTATATTACCATAATGAGCATGGAAAGTTATTCCAACAATATCATATCCAGGAATTTTCGCTCTTGTCCTGGCTTGCTCATCATTTTCTAAGTGTGCCTCTTGTATCAGGAGAATGTCCACAGCATTTTCCTTCAACAGTTTGCTTAGGTACTGGCACTTAGACCTGCTGATGCCCTCAATATTTAGTTGGCATATTCGAACATTTTGGCCGATGTTCTTTGTCATTTGGTCCTGAGAAGGGCCATTTTCTTTATCTTTATCCATGTGTATATTGATCAGGAAATCGCAAGGATATGATCTGATCGCCAATTGTTCTAGCTTTTTAGCGTTACCCAGGGTGCACCACGAGGAGGCAAGCTAGAATTACACCCCATCAACTTCTAAAAGACCTGCAATACAAGTTAATGTTACTAATCCTCTAAATACAAATATTCAGTCAGAACAGCTGATTCCTGGTTTATTTTCAAATTTAGAACATTGTACAATAAACGTAAACATTCACAACGATTGTACAGTGGAGAGAAAAAATAAGTAATAACATGCAAAAATTATTTTTATTGTAAATTTTGATAATTATGAATAAATTCTACATGGTTCAAGTATATTCTTTTTTGATGAATGGTTACATGGAAACGCAAGCATTAAGCAGGAATCGCTTTTAGGGATGTTAGAAGTCAGTTAGGATATCTACAAATAAATAATTTAAAATTGAGGTTAGTTAATTTGTTTGCCTTACCTGATTTAATTCCGTAAAAATTACCCGTCATTACACCTTAAATGTACTATGGAGAGTCACATGCTTTCTCACATTTCTCTGTTATACACATTTTACTCACGTAAACTAAAATAATTCCATTAATGTTTTTATATATAGTTGTGGAATGACCATTGTAACAAAAAGGTTAAACGACATTTGTGTTTCGGTCCAAAATGTACAAAATAGATGTCGCTCTTCCCAAAGTACTTACACCCATTTACTTTTTTTGCTAAAATAAAACATAACGATTTATTTTAAGCAGAATAATTATAGGTAACAAGTAGTTTATTACACGGGCTTAATTATAGTACCCAAAGCTTGTTTCTTAAATGTTTTACAGTGCTAGAGCCAAAAAGATTATTACGTAACCTAATTTGCACTTGTGCATTGTGCTCATATTACATCCCGCTTATAGTAAAGTATGTAGTTACATTATGGATTCGGATGCGTAAAATCGCTATTACGTATCCAGAAATGTGAAAAAGTATTTTAATGACCATTGACGTTTTTAGGGATTTAGGTGTACATTTGGACTAAATTGTCATATTTAAATTTTTATTGTCTAACTTCTGATTTATCCTCAAACTCATTAAAAGATATTTTAAGATACATGTGCTGTTAACTAAATTTTGTAAGATTGCTGCAGGCATATAAAAGAGTTTCAAAGTGTTCATAATTAGAAATTGTAGGAGATTGAATACAGGTATGTTGCTACATACTTAGGTGTACGTAACTTGACTAAACACCTTATCCCATTACTACAAACTACTAACGTCCACATAGTTACATACAATACCAATACTATTTACAACATTATCTATACCCAATTAAAGACAAGACAGACATTCTTGGATAACACAATGTAGTGTATAAAATAAACCGTCTTGACTGCAATAAATGCTATGTTGACCAAACAAAACAAAAACCAGACACCGTATTGAGATGGGTCATAATTTCAATTTCGATAATCCTACGATTTTAAATGTAGAAAGTACTTAGTAATTATAAAAAACGTCTAATAGCTGAAATGATATACATCATCAAACACAACAATAACATTAATTATAATATGGACACACAAAATTTAAGCAGTATTTATAGAAATTTAATCACAAAAATAAAATAGAAGAAGGAATTCCCATTATCATATTGTTATCTAGTCATTCATGCTTGTTCTTGATTTTCTTGATTCGGTCAGTTTGTAACAACTAAATCCATCTGGTTGCATAACTACTGTATACTTTAAGCATCTGAGATGATTAATAATAATTTATTTTAAAAATACAAAATAAGAAAAATAAATTAACATAATTCAGTCAAAGAACCCAGTCTTTTTTTTCTTCCAGACCTCAATATCTAATTATCCATTATCGCATCTTAAACATACAACATATACCAACAAGAAACAAATAATTAAATCGTAAGTGTGTACATTGTGGAAAGGCAGATATATTGTAAAAACAAGTTGATTTAAAAAAATTTTTTATTTTTTATGTCCGAGATCCGAAAGACATCATTGGAAAGTTCGCCCCTCAACTTTGTTTGTCTGCATTTATGTTATTATAAATTAAGGCAATGGTATAAGAAAATGAACGTTTAAGCAACATCTTACTATGCCGCGGAGGTGGAATTAATATTATGGCTTCGATGCCTATTTTTCTCAATTAGGAATGATTGGAGTTTTGTACAACAGAATACGATGGGCAAACATACTAAAATGTAGAAACCTTTTTATGTCATATTTAACCATTTGACTATCCGTTCGCCTGGGTTTCGGCCAGGTCGAATAGAATGATACCACAGTATAAATACTAACGTTCAGTAGCGAAACTTTATGTTTTATTAGTATGTATTTGGTTTTACTCAAAAACGGACATACGTCAAAATTCACATTATACAAAATGGCGTATAGCTGTCAGCTGCTTTGTGTTATTTGTTTTTTTAAAGTTTTAGTTCAACATTATTAATTAACATTGACTAGTTTTAAAGTGTTTCGATGTTTTAAGTATTAAGTTTAGGTAAGCATTTATTAATTAATTTATAACATTACTATTCATTTAATTTCCAAATTATTTTTAGTTTTATTTCAAGTATACATACTATTATGTTTAAACGAGTTCCGTGGTATACTTAAGTAATGCGAGGTTGCTTATCATCACGAAAATTTCATAAACAACCATACACTTATTTTTATTTCCAAGTGATGAAGCAGGGTAATTTAAATAACAGACGATTTAAACCTTATGCTCTAATTGTACCAATTTTAAAAGCGGGATTAATAGTTGTGTTTAAGTACAAGTAAGGAAATTATTTATTACTTTAGTAAGCACATTACGCGTATTACTAAATGTATTTATAATTTGACTCATCCACCGAAGCCTACTGTAACTCATATGTGATGTTTTAGGAGCTAGGTATGTAGATTAATGTTTTATTTATTATGTTAAGAAATCCAAATATGCGGCAACCAACATTACACCGATTCACTTACCGTAGTATTTCTAAAAATATCTTTTTAATGTAGATTATTCAAAATGGCGTCAAGGTCACTAAAAACATAATTCAGTCATCAAAGTGCCGCCGAAAAGTTTTGTTACTGGTCGTTAGTATACAGTGTGTATTTGAGACTACCATACATTGGGAATTTAGCTAAGGATCAACAATGGCTATGGATATAAAATTGACAGTAAGTATAAAATTATTTTTTTTTCAATTAGTGTAATAAAAAATTTTTTTTTCAAGCTGCTAAAATATGAATTTTACTATGAGGACCGCATTGAATATATAGAACGACTTCATTATTTTACGGCTACAATAATATTTATTTATTTTACGCTCAATTAGTAACTTAGTTTGCCGGTCAGGAGGTATTAGCATTTTAAGCAGAAACGCCATTTAAAATTTAAACTTTTAAAAATGTCGCAAATTGAAGGAACTCCACCTAAAATAAAACAAATCGCCGATGCCTTAGTTGAGAATTTGATCCCCAACAAATCGCGCAAATATATGATTTTGCTTACAATATTTTTGAAATGGGCGCAAGAAAATAATCATAATCAATTACACAGAAAATGTTATGTTAGCTATTTTTCCCATTTGGCGGAAACTATGAAAAGTTCATCATTATGGGCACCAATATTCCATGCTAAAGTGCCAATTAAATATTAAATATGACATAAACTTAAAAAATTGCGCAAATTAATTTCCTTCTTGAAGCGCCAAGCTGATGGGTATCAACCAAAAGGCAAGTTTTCTCAAAGAACATTTTAATAACTTTTACACAAATGCGCCAAACAATGAATATTTGGCCATGAAGGTAATTTCCAAATATAACTTTTCAATCGCTAAGTAGATACTATTTTCTTAGATCGTATTAATATTCGGTTAGTGGGGCATGTCGTTCACGAACTAATCAATTAAAGAATACAGGATATCGAAGACCTGGAACGTATAATACTAGTCAAAAATTCCTAATACTAAAACGAATAAGTCACGGACATTTACCATAGTTGGAGATTTTTATTTAAATTTATGTAGACAATATATGACACTTCGACCTAATGACATCAACATAACAAGATTCTTTTAAAAGTACCAAATGGTAGATGCCACCGTTCTTATGGGGATACATAAAATTTCAGGTATACCAAAACAGTGGCAACTTTTTAAAACTACCTAATCAGAGGAATACACTGGTCATACACTGCGACGAACCTCAGCTACATTGTTATTGACAATGATGGAGACATTACCACTCTAAAAGACACGTGATGGAAATCTAACAATGTGCTGAGGATATACTCGAAGACTCCTTTCAAACAAACGTGAAATTGCCAATAGAATATTAGGGTGCGATGGGTAACATATCTACCGTAACATCAGGTGATCTTAACAGGCCTAGTACTTCCACCGCAACATCGAGCATATCCCAGTCAGTGAATATAAATCCCATCACGACTATAATGACGTCAATGTCAGTTCTAAAACAGCAAGTAGTGGATTAAATATTATTAACTCGACATTACAAAATTGTACCTTTAATATTACTATAAATCAAGAAATGGTATTTTCCACTATATAGTTTACAAAGAATGTTTGTTTTAAGTTTTCATCTGAAATAAGAGTTAATTATTATTATTGTTGTATTGTTAAATATTATAGCTTTCTTTCTTACTCTACAAATAATACAAAATTTTCCTTTTACAAACCGTGTAGATACACACAACAAAAATAATGTTGTTTGACAGTCGTGTTTGACAGTTGTAGTTGAGTTAACGCTGTTACCTCTTCATTCTAAAACCACCTCAATTACTTCAAGAATTTGGTTTTACGCTTGAAGAAAAATAGTATATGACTACACGGAGTCGAACGCCTTTTGTGTTTCGCAAAAGTATTTTGCGGCCTCAGCTGCGCTTCGGCCGCAATACCTTCGCTCAACACAAAGATGCGTTCTACTCCTAGTAACATAATATACTATTATTACACGCAAAAGCGTTAAATAATATTTTAGCAGCGCACTCTATATAAGTTACTATATTCAGCAAAAAAATTGTTTACATTACTAGAATAATAAAACAATTGGAAAAAATATTGTATTAAATTCGTTATATTGTTCAACGGGGCTATCGGTCGTCGTGCCCATAATGGAACGAGTATAAGTTACGAGTTATAAGGAAAACACCAATATTTTCCTTATAAATATTCCCACAACAAGAACTATTAGCAGCAGACAGTGAAAACGAACCGACTTCTGCGAATTATTGCTAAATAAGTGTAATGAGACGAACATTTTTAACGAATGTATGTTTTACCGAGAAGTGCACATTTACATTACACGGCGAACCAAATCGGCAAAATTATCGGCACTGGAACAAGAAAATCCACATGTAAAGGTGCACACCCATTCACAATATAGGCAAGCTGTGAACGTATGGGTTGGGATATTGGGCGATAATTTAATTGGTCCATTCTTCATCGAAGGAACCTTCAATCCCCGAAAGTATTTAAATATGCTGCAGAACCAGACTATCCCAGCAATTACCGCCGTAGTCAATGATATCAACACAGTTTGGTATCAGAATGATGGAGCGCCTGCTCACTATTCGCTGGAAGTTCGAAATTATTTAAATCGTACATTTCCAAACAGGTGGAGTGGACGGCTTGGCCCTAATAACTGGCCTGCTAGATCCCCAGACATG
>JALBCR010000528.1:0-152500 GCA_030710515.1 Abscondita cerata | reverse complement strand
TTGACATTCTAAATTTATCACCTGCGAAAGTACTTTACACGCTTTACCATTAAAGATGTATGTATCAGCTTTAATATAATATGGATATATTTATATTGCGGTTCCTAATGTAACCTATACTTCCCATAGAACTATCACTTAAAATAAATTGTATTCTTTATTTGATTATTATAAATTATTAAGAATAGTTTATTAATAAATACAAAACGTGTAGGTATTAATAATTGTGAATATTGGAATATTAAAGAAAAAATGAATGAAAACAGGTTCTAATAGAAACAAAAACGTCATGTCCCATTAAAATATCATATTGAACTATTTGAACTGTTTAAAACTTCCCGGCGGGGCTGTTTCCCACACGTAGCAGGTATTGGAAACATCCGAGTATGTGCGGGATTGGAGAAACGGGTGATCAAGACGCATGGACGATTAGGCAAAGCTGCTGAAACGTGCACCTGGGGAGTCGTTCTTGTATAATTAATGTTACCAACTTTAACGTATACATATCCGTTTGGCCTATGTGTAACTTCAGGAACTCAATTATTGTGTTATTTTAAAATGTAATTAGATTAATTTGACGAAGAAACGATTTGGTTGGTCAAATACTATTTAGCATAGATAAAATCAAATAAACAGTTTTGATGGAGCAGTGTTTACTGAATAATTAGCAGTTTAATTTATTTTGTAATTATTGTTATGGTGAAAAAAGTATTCGCTAAACATATAATAAAAGTGGTGAAATTCATGAATGACGTACGTTTTTTTTTGGTAATGTATAACAATGCATTACTGTGGTAAACTTTGTTTACAAACTTATCGTTTTCATAAAGTTTTAATAAGCGTTTTAATTAGTGTACAAAATGTAGGTATATAATATGCTCTTATCAAATTAGAATGAAATTATTATACTTTCTAATTTGTGTGTTAACAAACTTCCAAGTTAACTTTTTTTGTGTAAATCTTTAATCAAAACATCGTACTGTTTCGAAACAGTCAATCCTCTATAACATTCCACTAGTTACGGGCTAAAAGATGTTACGATAATCTGTCTGAACAGTCTAAACATACGAGGGTGGTCTGAAAAGGTTCCGACCTCAATATGAACATGGCAGCACTAGTGAATAAAAACTAGGAAATGTAGTTGTAGAGTTTTTGACAGGTGCTCACCAAAGTTTTATATTGGAGACGCAGTTGTTACTTGATAGTCGTTTGAATAAGTCGATGTGAGCTTTTTTGTGAAAATAAAAAAAATCAAGTATCGAACTGTCATTAAATATTTGTTTTTGAAAGGCAATACGCCTACTCTAATCAAAGATAAGTTGAACTCTGGGTACGGAGACTTTGAGCTAAACGTGGCTTTAAAAGCTTGGAGACGATGAGCGTTCGAGACAATCAAAAACTGCAACTACCAAAAAAAACGGCTTTAAAGTTCACCAAATAATGCTAGAAGACCATCAAATTAAAAATAGGGAGATAGAAAAAGCTATGAATCTGCCCAAAGAACGTGTTGTCACATATTAAATCAAAGTTTAGGTATATCAAATCTGTCCGCGTGTTGCTCACGTTAGATCAAAAGCGTGTTTGAATGAACATTTTTAACGCTCTATTGACGCAGTTTACTCGCAATAAGTCCAAGTTTTGGCGCCGATCAATTAATGAAGATGATACACCACGATACGCACAAAACAAAAATAAAAACAAAACAGTGGACTGCAAAGAGGGAACAGGCTTCAAAAAAGCAAAAACTGTTTTTTTTTTGGCTGAAAAGTGATGGCTACTGTTTTTTGGGATAGTCGGAGTTACCTTCATCAATTATTTTCAAAAAAAAACCATTACAGGAGCATACTACGCAATATTACTTGACAAGCTGGAAAAAAAACCACATTTGCAGAAAAAAATCTTGTTTCACCAAGACACATTAGTGCTGCCATGGCGAAAATCCACAAATAACGGTTTCAACTGCTTGATTATCTGCTTTAATCACCAGATCTAGCTCCAAGCGACTTTTTTTTGTTTCCTCATTTAAAAATTTTGCTTAGAGGACAAACATTTTCGTCAAATGAGGAAGCAATTACCCTTGCAGAGAAAAACGCCGAGAACTATTTGGACGGGTTAAAGAGATAAGGGCATTGCTGGGAGAAGAGTGTAAGGTTACAAGGACTATGTAAAAAATTAAATATAAATTTGCAGAAAAAATGTTTTGTATCTTTGTTAAGTTGGAAACTTTTTAGACCACCTTCGTAAAGATGAATTAACTCTTTTTCAGAAAGCGCAAGGGCCCATTACTCAATAGATTGCTTTTGAGAAAATTTGGATTCTTAATAAATATGAATAAAACGTTATTACCTCGTAACGCTATCGGGTGTTAAACAATAACATTTGAAGAAAACCCAAAAGTTTTATTAATATTATATATAAATTATCAGCATTATAACAAAAATATAAATAAGTAACTCGATGGAAAAATTGATAAACTAAATCGTCTTAATGACTTGGAACCTCTCAAATTATTGATCAATCGCTCTGCAACTGTGTAATGTCTCATTGGCGTAGATTTAACAAAAAATTTTTTTTTGTTCAACGAAGTTCAAATAATCTGTTTATATATTTTTATTGTTTTACTAAGCATTACACTTTTAAAAATTGTTAACTTCAACTTAGTTTTATTTTCATTAATATATAAACTACTTACAGTACAAGATTTGATAATTTATTTTTCTTGTTTTGTCATACTAACCTTATACTAAAATACATACATTTGAGTCCAAGCGATAGTAATAAAATAAATTTGTTTATTTTAGATTACATACATAACGTATGTCTAAACTGGTGAAGTAGCACATGTTAATTCTAGATCGCTACTGTCTGATTGATTGGAGAAGTTACGGAATGTATAACTCAATTTGGCATCGACTTGCTTGCTGTAACTGAAACTTGGTTAAACGAGAATATACCGAACGACACAATAAACATCAGCAAGTACAAAGTTATTCGCAAAGATAGAACATCGAGGGGCGGAGGTATATGCATTTATGTTCGTGAATGTTTTCAATTTATAGTATTAAATATTACAAGTAATACTGAACAACTGTGGATTCAGTTATCATTTAAAAATGTTGCTCTAATTGTTGGTGTTGTCTATAAACCTCATACAGTAGATTATAAAGACTTTTGTAACGATCTAGAACAATCATTTGTTCAATGTTCTTTAATCTGTGATAGCATAGTTTGTTTTGAAGACCTGAACATAATCCTTCTTAATCGTAACAGTTCTGACACTATTTATTTTAACTCATTATTGAGTATGCTTAACTTAGTCTAAGTCATTAAAGAGCCAACAGGTACTTAAAAAAATTCTAGAACTTTTATTGACCTAATTATTGTATCAAATCCTGCACTGTTGCATGACAGTGGAGTAGAAAATATTTAGATTTCGGATCATGATCTTATTACTGTAATTTAAACATAGTAACTCCACCGGTTACATATTTTTATAAAACATACAGATGCTTTAAGAGATTTAACGAACACTTATTCTATAATGAAATATGTTCTTTACCATTTCAAAATATATTGTACGTTTCTGACATTGACGATAAATTAGATATCTAATAATTTTATAATTACAACTATTAACAAATTTGCACCACTTAAAACAGCTAGAATTTCAAAACCACACTCGCCTTAGATTACAGTAAAATATAAAATTACTTAAATTTAGAAATAAAGCAAAAAGTAAATTTAAAAAAGCCAACAATGAAAATCATTATTTATACTATAAACAACTAAGAAATTTTACTACCAAAGAAATAAAAAATGAAAAAAAAGGCATACTTTCAGCATATACTCAAACATCAAAATCCTAAAACAATTTGGAATAAGTTAAAATCCTTTCAAATAATAAAAACCAGTATTCTTACAATTCTACAAAGTCCAAACCAAATCAATAATTTTTTTATAGACTTGATTCCTAAATAATAATTATCGAGAACTACAAAATTTCTATAACAGTCATGGTTTAACTAATTCAAAGCTTGGTTTTACTCTTTTTAACATAGAAACATTAAACTGAGTTATTAAAAGTCTAAAAAGCAATTCGTGTGGAATTGATGGAATAAACATTCAGATTATAAGATTATCTTGTCCTTTTATTTTGCCATTTCTCTTACACATAATAAATTCGTGTCTGTTAAGCAAATACTTCCATCACTTTAGAAGATGTCTCTAATAATACCACTGCCTAAAAATACGAATCCTAAAAATTATAACAACTTACGACCTATTAGTATCCTTCCTACATTTTTAAAATATTAGAAAAAATAATTGAAATCAACTTAGGACTCATTTGAAAATGTACAATTTACTACCGCAATATCAATCAGGTTTTCATTGCAGGATATGGATGCGTAACTGCACTAACAAACGTTGTAGATGATATACTAAGAGCAAGAGATTCTGGCGAGGTTACTGTGTTAACATTACTTGACTACAGGAAGGAATTTGATTTGCTTCATCATGAACTGCTCTGTTCTATTCTTAATTACATAGGATTATCTCATGACTCTATTGAGCTTATAAAAAGTCTGGTAGAAAACAAGTGAGTCAATTACAGATAAAATGATTTCTAAACCAAAGTGTTATCTCAGGTGTACCTCAAGGGTCAATTGTTGGTCCTCTATTCTACATAGTGTATACATCACAATTCTACAATAAACTTAAAATTTGTAAATTTCACAGTTACGCTGATGATACACAACTTTATCACTCTTTTAAAATAGCAGAAATGTATACAGCAGTTTCGGCATTTGAAATGAACCTAAAATGTCTTTCAAATACATCAAAAAATTATGGCCTAATACTTAATCCTAATAAATCGGTAACTATGTTATTTGGAAGAATTAAAGATGTCGATAAATTAAAAACCTACATAAGCTTAAAAATAGAAGGAGTTCAAATACCAATAGTAGATGAAGCGCGGAACTTAGGTTTAATTCTAGATACTTCACTTAAATTTAAATCACATATTACTAAATGTATCAATAGGGCATTTCTAAATTTAAAACTCATTTGAGCTCAAAAAATTTTTTTATCAATTAAAACTAAAAAGTATGTTGTGTGAAGCATTGGTTTTCTTACTGTTCTTCAGTATTTGGGGCATCGCTTACACAGGACACTATGTTAAAGCATACAACAAGTTCAAAATTGGTGCATAAGGTAATATTTGGTTTTAGGAAGTATGATCACGTGTCTCATAAACTAAAGGAGCTGAATTGACTTACAATAAAAACAGAATAGAGTTACAAGCAGCTACGTTTATCATAAAATTGTGATCTTACAAAAGCCTTCGTATCTATACCGTAGAATTACATTTAGAAGATGTGCATAACCTCAATTTACGGTACAAGGGAGGAATTACTCCACCTATTCATAACCAGGTATTTTTGAACAAGGGTTCACATATCAAGCATATTCTCTTTACAATAGAATACCAATTACCTTCAAAAAATTGAACAGTACAGCAATTTATATGTGAATACAAAAAATTGTTGTTACAAGGGAACAGATAATCACCAATCTTATGCAGCAGCGGGTGTTGTTTTTGTTGTTTTTACATCTTTAGTTATTGTATCTATTTATAAACTTTTAGCTAACTTATGGATTAACATCGATATTGTGATGTGTGTAAAAAAAAAAATTTTTTGTTCTATTTATTTTCAAATCTGTACATTATTAATTACTTATTATTAAATAAACATTTATATACACTGTCAATTTCATGGTTACAGTGGAAGAACAGGGCTACCTGAACTACACCGTGAGGTTGCCTAATAACTTTTTATTTTATTTTTTAATATTTTTTTGTGTACATGTATTGGGCAATAAAGGCATTTATTATTATTATTTATTATTGAATTATATGAAATTGGTTGTAAGGAACTGTAATTTTTTGCGTTTTTGAGATTTTGAATTTTTTTAGATGTTTACCACTTTAAACATAATGATATCTTTAATATATGGCACAACCAAAAAATAAACAACAAAATATAAAGACTTTTTTTCAATGTCCATAAATGTTGGAGGTAAGTTTCATCTTCACCTATGGATTTGATGGAGTAGCGGACAGTCAAATTACAATCCAGGTTTTTACCAAAGAAATTCTACTCAGAATCGTATTTGTTTGCCACAATTATTTCTCTCAGACTTACAGCTTCTCTCAGACTAGTGGCTTATTTATATGGAACAATTCAACTCAACATATAATACGTTTTAATCTTTCCAAGAGAAATTAACATTGGGAAAAGTGTAACGATTAATTTTAAATTGTTTATTACACTGATAGATGGTAAAAGTGTGAATTCAATAAATGGTACTAAATAGGTTCAAGTTTGTCCCATTTGGAATGCACAAAACTTACAGATTTTGCTAACATCACCACTAAATCCGTTGCATTGCTAGATACGGTTTTTCAAATTTATAGTGTTTTTATCGTATTGACAAACAATTCAAGAATGACAAGTAAGAGAAAGAAAATAAGCCCGTATTTTATGAAGGATGCCAGTTAATTCAAAAATTATTTTGATAATGTCGATAAACATAAAACTGCTGAAATTGTAGTTCGAGATATGGCAATTTAAAACATTAATAAATTGGAGAAATTACTTACCTTAATCAAAACCTTTTTGTTGAGTTCGTATTCTCACGAAAAAAATATTCATCACTGATATTTTAATTTCTTCTTGCTCATCTAATTTAGATATATAGACCGGGAGCTAGCAAGCAAATCGTTGTATAATTTGCGCCATGTCAAGACTCTGGGGAAAGTTAGCCAGTAATTTTTTGCGCGATAATGTATGGCGATTGTCAGAAGCCAGCTTCCTCTTGAGGCGAAGTCATATTTTTGGTAGTAGTGAATTGAACACGTGATTCAATAGCTGTTTATAGCCTGTCTTTTAACAATACTGCTAAAGAATCAAATTAAAATTGTAAAATTCTTTTGAAGTGTTACACCATTTAAATATTTGACTGCAATACTCATTTCTGAAAAAATGAATGATGTCATTATAAGAAAACTTTTTTTACAGATAGATGCTGCACCAATACCGGAAATATCAAAATTTGCCGAAATTTAAATTGTTTCGACGTTAAGGTTTTAATCTTTTAACAAAAAAATTCCTTTTACTAATATTTTTTAAATAAAAATTATTTTTAATTTAATGTATACACAACTTTTGATTCGATGAGTAATTATCTAGGTACGACAATCTCATGAAATTATTGTTTTAATATATATCTTCAAGAATATCAATTACATGAAGTAGCCAACAGAAATTTTAGATTTGACCGAAATGGCATTCTATTATTTTCAAAATAAAGAGTTTTAATTTAATTACACAAATTTTGTTTAAAAAATTTTAAACCCATAATTAAGTGTGCACCATGATTTGGGCAGGTGACGTTTTGATTGTATACAATATTTACACTATTGATTATGACTAAAGTTACTGGCTCAAATACAGGGTGTTTGAAGAATGTAGTACAATAATAGTATTCAAACCCTGGTACTGCAGCACTAACTTATTAGGATTGAGTAAAATTAATACTGTTCCATATGTTTTTTAATAGATTATAATATATAATAAAGGTTTGTATTTGTATTCCCCCGAATTATGCATGTATTTCTTCTTTACCATTTTCAGCATATCTCGCAAACTAACGAGGTTACAAAAATTGTATTTAAGTATTTTAATTCTTTTAACGATTCCTCTAATTTACGGCACTTCTATACGGGATACCTTATATACATTTGAGGGAATTGTAGATTGCGTACCACTATGGGAGCGACGGACTTTTGGTTCTCACTGTATTTAATCAAAACCCAATATTCGGTAAGGTCACAAGTCTAAGTCGCCCCCTTTAACTTATGTTAAGGACGAGGCACTGTCATATTTATAAATTTTAGAATTTTGAAACTACAATTACAAAAACCATAGCAACAGTTACATGTTACAATTTGTTGTACCTTCAGAATCAATTCTTAAATGTGACACCATACCAGGGGTTGAAAACAAAATAAATATACGTGTTACGGTTTTATTTTCCGAATTTAGGACGTATGTCGTCATCCGTCTTAAAACGTATGTTGCGACGAAAGTCGTATTTGGCGCGCATGTTGCTAATTTTTTATTGGTGGAAAACTAAATTAGACTGAGTTTTCTAGACGTACAGCAGACATCTTCCTTTTTATGCTGTTTTAGCGCACTTCTTGAAGTGAAATTTTCATAAACATTATCTAATGTGGGTTTCAAGATTTCCAATTTAAATTGGTGTTTAAGTTTAATCCGGCTAAATTCACCGCGAGTACATTTTGTTTTTCTTTTTTTTCCGTTTGTATTAATTCTAATTGCTACGTATGCTTTTAGCACGTTGCGTTCGACCTTATGTTCTTGTTGTGTATTGTACTTTGATAACTCTTGAGGGTGCTGGAGTGGCTGATTAAAAACCTTCAATATCAATAAAAAACAACACCACGGTTTCGCATTAATTAAGCAGCAGACAACCGGTGAATACCACGTCTACAGGGGTTGATTATGCTGCATATTTTTAGCGAGGGAGGCAATTGCCTTTGTTCTTCTCCGCACACCTCGTCTAAGAAGAATCCCTAGGACTATCTAACTTCCCCGAACTGTCGATACCATCGCTAGCAGAATACCTTCATTCTCGGAACTACATTCTACCGATTACAGCTAAGTTTTAGTATTTAAGTCACTTATTCATAATAATAATGGGTATAAAGTTTAAGTACATATGACATAGAACGGCTTGATCTCTAATACTTACCCTTTCATTCTAGTTTAGGTTTAGTTTAAATAGCCGTGTGTAAGTGATATGTGTACGCAGAGCTTTAATAGCAGCCAATCCTCAATTAGAATGATAATTTTAACTCGAGCGTAACTAAAGCTGAAACTACCTGAAATTCGACACATTAATTGCGAGCCTTAGTTATTGTTAAGCGAGGCTGCTGCTAACACACGTCACTATATGCGACAGTCTCTCTATTTCTGTCACATTCTCCTAATATTTTGAGATTTGTTTGTTGTACTGAATTGTATGTCTTTCTCTCTGGTTTGTGTTCGATTTAGCATATTAGATTTTAAGTAAAACCTGTTGATCTTCTGTTGGTCGGTTTTATTTCTTTCTTTATCCAGCAAGCGGAGCCTTGTTAAACCAGCAGTCTAATTTCTTATAGTTCTTCCAGGGATCTACGCGACTCTCCGACGAAGCCGGACGCTGTTGCTCTAACTACTTTAAATATTCTTATCCTCCACGAATTTAGTGCGCTACATCGAGCCGAATTCCCTTTAGTTTTTTTTTCAGGTTGTTCCGCTAAAGCCGTCGCTTCATTTTGTTATTTTGTAAACAACAACGGTTTCATACTTTTAAAAACAGCTACTGTCGCCGTTCAAAAGTTAAAGTGGGGACTTTTTGGTGTAGTTTTTTAGTGTTTTCCCGTTTGTTAAAATAGACGCTGCAATTTAGAGTTCCATTCCTTTGATAAAGGGAGGACGACAAATTAGTTCATAATTCGGTAAATAAGATTATAACATTTGGTTTCGATTTGTGAATTATTATGCATTATGTCTCATTTATTGGCATTATGAATCGGAGGTACAATTTAGTTCTAAATTCGATAAATAAGATATCAAATTTTGATATTTATTTGCGAATTTTTTAAATAGGTTTTTCCAAAACCGTTACAATTCGTACCGAAATTATATTATAAAAAAATCGATTAGGTAGTCATTATTGAGATAATGAAAAAAACATCATGGTACAAATTAATTAAGCTTCTTTTCAGTTGCAATTTTTAGCGGAAACCGTTAAAAAGCTTACCGAAATATATACAAAGTTTTCGATGATTTAACTAATTATGCAGATTATGGAAAAACTATGATGGATAAAAAATAGACCAGTGAATTTCTTGTTTACATTCAGACACCCGATTGAGATATTGAGTAAAAATGAATTAGTTATAAAAATCAATTTATTGACAATGAGCTCGTGAACACAAATTAGTTCTAAATTTGATAAATAAGATTATCGAGTATTGTTTCTTATTTGGGAATTTTTTAATTTTTTAAGTGAAACCCTTAAAATGGGTGACGAAATTATATAAAACAAAATTAGTTAACAATTAACTAATTATCGAGATTATGGATAAACCAAATTAGTGCTTAATTGAAAGTATTTAATTGTTGTTGAAATTTTTTATTATCCCTGCGAATTTTTTTGAGTACAAATTTTAATTTATATAGGATATAAATAAATACTAAAATCGGTTTTTTCAATTTGCACAAAGTAGGGATGTCACTTTACCGACGTCAAATATTGTTCTTTCTGAGTTAGAAGGCAATTAACACAAAAAAATATTTTTAAATTGTGTAAATTAAATTAAATAGATGTAAACAAAACAGTTTTATAAGTTATGATTTTACTGAAAGTTGTTGCTCCAATCCATCTTGATAAGGGTTCCTTGCTTTACGGATAATCAAAAGTAAGAAACATCAAATTTAAATGAAAATTTAAAAGCTAAGTATCTCTTATGAATACCTAACTTAATAGATATCAATCTTTTGGACGAACTGCCGAATATGGATTTTTTTAATATCAGTTCCAAAATTACCGTAGGAAAAATTAGGGCAGTACCCAAAGGGAGATCCGATAGGACTATCTAAACAGGAGCCGTATATGTTTAACCCTGTAGTTCTTATCGATACGATGCGAAAAAGTAAGAAGAAACTCAATAACAAGTTTCATAATCAAGATAAAGTTTATAGAAGTAATATTTGTAAGCCACCAAAAATCTCAAGGAAACTATACTATGTTACAATGATTTCTCCATAATTTTTTTTGTAAAAATCCTGTCTTACTTCGGTTAATCGTTTCAATATTAGATTTTGTAAAATTTTAAATAAACCTTGGCTTCTTCGAAATTCTAAACTCCTACTAATTATTGTTACAACTGCATTATGCAAGAAAATTACATATTTAACATGAGTTTTGTGTATTTATTATATTATGCAGACACTAATTATTCTAATACATTATTCGTAAACAACGTGCTGCTTACCATTTCATTAATAATTAGGTGTACAAGTAAATGTGTGTTTGAAAACCCTTTATTTGCGTGCTTTAGACTGTAATTATATCCAATTTCAATATGAAAGTTCTTTTATCAATGGAATCAAACTTTGAAAGGACACATTTTTATACCGAAATAATATTATATATTTATCTAAATTGTAAATGAACAAGAAATTGTTACTATTAATGCCCTTAATTTTGTTAATATCTTGAATTACAAGTTCTAAAAATAAGCGATAGATGTTTCATAAAAATCAATGCTCTGTTTTTATTACATTATATGCTTCTTAAAGGATCCTTTTACATATTACTTTGAAATTTACCGCAAAAGCGTATTTTTAGAATGTACGACATAATTCAAATCTTAGGGTATATTAAATGTCTCTGCCTCTCTTAACCTAAAGGAATAGAATGTACTTAACCGTACTTGTCAAATTGCTTTAGGCTGTTATTTAATTACACTTAATGTACTAGGGTAGGCACTTAATTTGATAATAAAACTAGAAATTTGTAACAAAACGTAAAATAAAACTGCACACAAGATTTGTAAAATTATTTTTCTTGGAAAAGAAATTAAATGGATAATGAATAAATCCTGCCTAATTAGAATGTCTCCGGATGAAGTTTCGTTGTAGTAATTGGAAGATAAAACAATACTTCCTTTAAATTATTTACTTATCAGAACATTACTTCTTTATCAAGAGTTTCTTTCCTGGCCAAAATAAAGTTTTGATTTGAAATTTTTGCAATTTATAAAATGGTATGTGCGTCGTTATTGGTCACGATCCTCCTGTTCTCTACACGAACTGTATTTCCTTTCAAGCGCGTTATTTCTAGGACGCTTTTATATTCCGCAGAGTTCATACCTTTAGGCCTCTCTTATTGCAAGTTTATTATTATTGTCTTATTTATTATTCTGTTCTCATTTCAAATATATAGGCATATTTATAATTAAGTTGAAATCGCTTTGATTTATAAAAGCTTTTATTTCAGAGAGAATAGGGTAAGATGTCAAGACAAGACTTTGCAAAGATAAATTTAAATTCAAGATGATAAACTCTAATGGAAGAAGAAAATTATAATATTTAATAGAATAATCTCACGTATATTTAAACGTTATTACAAAATGCCGTAACAGACGAGACGTTCGGCACAAAAATAAATATTTAAATTTTGAATTTTTTAATCCTTGTACATATTTACAAAGCAATAATAAAGTTTAATCATAATCTCTTTTATAACAAAAAGTAAACAAAATATACAAGGTAAATACGTATAAATGTAAAATAAAATTAACGAATTACAGAGTAACCTTTAAATAAGAAAGAAGAAGTGGTATTACAAATACTTGATACAATCGGATTTGAATAAACCCTAATTGGTTTAATTAAATAAATAGTTTACACTAATGTTTAAATTGCTAGTATACGTTGTTAGGTAGTATGAATGTTAAGAAATTATTGAAAAATTTGAAAAATTTAAACCACAATTAAAATATGTTTACTCCATTAAACATTCCTTTTTTTCATTTCTTCCGAAAAATTAGGTTAGTGTAAAATACGAGTTTTAGAAAGTAATAGTATATTACAGGCAAGGTGGGAAATGTTTCTTTACACCCGAGGGCTCATTATACCCGACCGACACCCAAATTCCCACCGAGGGATGTTTACTATTTTATTCACAATCCCTTTTTTGAGGGGAAGACTGCATATAATAAATAACGTTTATTGTGACGCACTATGTGGTTCTTAAATATTCGTTATTTTTTTGTTGTTGTTCATCGGTTAATTTCGTGAAAAATCAGTTTTGTTATAAGAACTTCGAAACAAGTTTAATGCTAATAGGTAAGAATGTAACAATTATGAATTATTAATTTACATGTTATTTTAGGTTATTATAATTTTACATGACGTTTTATACCAAGGAACATGATGATATTAATCGCCCATTACCGTTCTACGAATTTAAGTTTCTTAGGTATAGCGAGGGGTTTAATAAAAACTAAGTGCACTATAATGATCTCTTCAATTTAACTTTTTATACAGATAAAGCCTGGTTCCATTTATCTGGTTATGTGAATAGCCAAAACTTGCAAATTTGGAAAGCTGAAAATCCACACATATTTATTGAAGCTTTGTTACATCCTCAAAAAATAGGAGTGTGGGTTGCTATTTTAAGAAGACGCATAATCAGTCCTGATGTTATTTTAAGAAACTATAACGGATAATGCACCAGCCATTAAGATTACTTGACGAGCTTTATGAAAACAGAATCATAAGTGTGAATTTATAGCCCCCGAGATCTCTTGATTTAACACTGTTAGATTTCTTTTATTCAGGCGTCTTAAGAATAATGTATTCAAGAATTGTTTATTCATACTTGAAGAACTGTAAGAGGCAGTAACAAATGAAATTAGTCAAACCACCAAGATGAAATCCAAAAAATATGAAAAGACGAGTTCAAGAATTTTTAAAAATAGGAATTACTAGATGAAAAAAAAGGCCCCTTCTGGTGGACTCCCGCCCCCCAGACCCCAGCGTTTGCCTTCTATGCTCCATTCTAAGTCCAACCATATACTCGGACTTAGCCTACCACCTATTTTGCCCGAGTCTATAGAGGGACAAAGAAACATAGCATGAACTTATAATACTTAAATGTAGCATTTTAGGACATTGAATAAGAATTTTGTGTTACAAATATCTCCCCAAAAATCAAAGTTATAAGTACCGGAAGTTGATGAAATGGTCTTGTGTCGTTTTTGTTACATTTATTAAAATATCAGACTTCCATGCACACCAAGCAATAGAATGCAAATAAATTTTTTTTTAAAACCAAATGGTGCAAACGAGGGTGCAAACTTCTTTTTGGTTTACTTTATTCAATGTATTAACCTGTTCATTTGAAATTTAAAAATTTACTCTGTTTGAGGTGGTATAAAACCTATCTTATACGGATGACCATTGCGTCAAGTTTTAATATGGTGTTATGATAGCAAATTCCAATGAATAAAGGTTATTAACATCTACAAAGCATTTAAGTCCTTACAAATGCAATCACCGATTCTTATTAACACCTTCCTAGTCCTATTCTAACTCGTGAGATTGTTAAAAACGTGCTTATGTAGTTTATTTTACTGTTTCTAATGGTGTAAACAAATTAGATTAGTTTACATAAAATAGTTACTCTTCACATCTTTCACATCATCGAAGTGCAGTTGGTGTTTGATTTATGGTTACTCCTATTCCACTAATAACCAAATAAAACATGAACTTCCCCTTGTTATTAGTGACTATGTTTGATAGGTTAACGGAGACTGAAAAAACAATGTTGCATTAAGATTCTTGAAATGATGTACAAACTCACCTCTTTAATAAATAAGAACATAAAATAAAAATGCTTCTTTTTGCTGAATACTACATTTATAATGTAGTTAGGCCTCCAACTTTAGAATATTTTGGGTTTTTGAGTTGAGGTTATAGAACTTTTTGAATGTTGATTTTGTAATGATTGATTAAAAACAAAACGATCTTTGGTAACCCAAATTTAATACAAATCACAACTATTAAAAATCGATCCTTGTTAGTTGAGTTGTATGTAAATTGAAAATCGTATTCGTATAACTGTATTTAAAATTTTAATTTAAAATGGTGTTGGCAACACATAACTTCTAACCTGCCTCTTGGGTGGAAAGTAAACAGCTGTTTGCTTCCAACTCATTAGAAGACACTTAGGAACGGCAGTTTTTTCAACCTTCAAAAGTTAGGAACTAACCCATTACAATAGTGATTGTGAATAAAAAATATATTATAGTTAGTCAGCATCCGACTCCGTAACACCTAAGCTTCAAAACAATTTGCGTCGAAACGTGCTATCACTCAAATTTTTGGTCGGTTAGTAAGCATAAATGTGAAATGTTTGCATGTTAAAAAGTACAATATGTTTGATACAGATGGCGTGCAAAAAGAGCAACTATTGGCATAATTAAATACCATTTTATAAATAGAAAATTAAAAACATTCGTATTGTATTATTCAATATTATCGTAAATATACACACTGTCCCAACGTTCCGAAAAAAGCTTGTTTATTATTAGAGATATTGGCTTTATTTCTTTTTTAAATTATAATTACGTTTCTGTATGTTATAAGTATTGCAGTTTATATACAAGGTGTCTCAATATTAAAAAAATACTAAAGTTATTTTTTTTTAAATAAAATCTACTCAGTTTAATTTATTCATTTTGTCATTTTTGTTGCCAGAATTTCGCAATGCAGGGGTCTGTTAAAAAATTCGTACTTTCAAAATTCGTGCAACTAGGTAATTAACACAGTTTGATCACCAAATGTATGTGGCATGTTTTGAATGTTTACACAACTACCTTCTCAGTCGCATGTGCTTATTAGGATTTTTTGAGCAAGACAAATTAAAAATGCACAAGTTTTTTTTAAAGGACACCTTCTATTAATTATTGTACTAGTAAAGTAACTAAATTAAAAAAGCTTTTTGTTTTGGACAATAAAAATCTAGTGGGCTTCTGTCAATGTCACAATCTGTCAATTTTGTTGTATAGTCTCAAATAGAATTTTACTCTTCAAGAACTAATTAGTATGGTATACTGTCTTGGTGAAGCAGATTGTAGTATTTTATTGGCTCAAAAAATCTACAAGCAAAATATCCAGATGTAAAAATACCGCAAAATGGAGCGTTACGTAGAATACAAGAGAAGTAGTAGCACGAAAAGTAGCTGAAAACTTTTATTGTTACAAGAAAGTCTCATAGAATCGATTAACATACTCAAGGAAAACCTTCGACATTAAAATCGTATATCAAAAGAAAACAAACCAACAGATTTGGAAAGTACGTCAAAAGTTTAGAACAACATTTCCGATGCGCTAATATTGAAATCACGAGAATTCCTAAGACAACAGAAGAAAATGTTTATTTAATATTGGACAAAATCTCGAAGGTGATAGTAGTGCCATTCAAGAGAGAAGATGTATCTTTGACACATCGATTTCAATTATACTCGCAAAACACACGCACCCTTCTTTCATCGTACAGTTAGTGTCTTGTAGCATTATGTTAATGAGCAGTTTGCAGTCCACAATGAAGAACTGCTAGGTTGTGCCCGCAGGTTTCAGATAGACTTTAAATTACACTATGCTGGATAATTACAAGGTGTTGGTATAGCAAACGGACAAATCCGCACCACTTTAACGTTCTTATTGCTAATACGCTTCATAGCGCTAGGAAGAATGCAAAAACTAGCACTTGAATTAAAAAAATACAACCGTGGGCTTGATTAGGAGTACTGGAATCAGAGATAAACTTAGTAAACAATTGAAAAAATTGAAATTTAATAAAAAAGACTGCAATATTTTGATATATGGCAAAATATAATTTGGCATAACGCAGTCCGAAACTCTTATTAAGCCGGTACATTGAGACATGACTCCACCTAGTCTCTACTATTTCACTCCAGTTACGTTAATATCAAGGGATATATTAACGTAAGTATGAATTCTAAATTTTTGGTATATTTTGTAAAGTAAACACTACCAAAAATAATAAAAAAAATAATTAATTTAGTCATACACTATAAATTAATCTTAGTTGATTGTTATAACGGCTAAGCCTTTGCACAGGCAACTTGCCCCAACGATAAGATTCGTTGCAATACATTGGGTGCATTCAGCAGACGTAACAGTTGTGAAAACGTCTAATTTTGGTACCGCTACTTCCACAACATGTTGAGGCGCGCTCGCTTTTTTTTTGGTAGCGCATTTGTTTACGCTACTTGAGGTGAACACACGGTGAGCGGTTCGATTCTAAGTAGTTTGTCAGATGACGTCGCAACTGTTCCAGTGGCGTATCAGGAGCGTAGCGGTATCCGCTCACGTTCTCTGAATTCACCCATTAATTCGGTTATGAATGTGCACAGTACTCTAAAATTTAGTTCGTTCAAAAGCAGGATTTTTATCAGCAGAGGCTTTTCCCCAAAATGCATATTAAAAGGACATTTCCTCTTTGTAACTCAGTTTCTGGACTTTTTGAGTTTGGTCGAAACGATAACTTTGCAAGTATGCATGACATCACAAATTATAGCCGGTCAAAAGAATTTAATTTTGTGTTTTTTTTTGTTTGCTTTATTATTTTCCACTTACTCTTTTTTAGGACAATTTCCCTGGACTGTACGTAGAAACATACATATTTGGGATTGAAGGGTTGTAATTGAATATGTGTCGATTAATTAAAGTAAAACAAAATTCATAGCAGGCCAGAACATGATATAATAAACAAAACAAGCGCTACTAATGACTCATACCTAATTTTAAAACTTTTTTTAGTTATTTCAAATTATTTTAGCTGTGTCCACGGATAAAGTTACAAATAAAAAAAAACATTTTTGGAAAGTCACTGTAAAAACCTGTTTTCCTCAAGCAACTTCCAAAATTATTCTTTAACTAGATTACCCCTAGGATCCTAGGAGCCTCACGGACGAAGTAACACCGTTTCATCAAGTGGGCCAGTGCTCATAAACAGATTTTTTTCGGGTGAAATTGAACCTTCTACAGCTAAGCCATTCAAAAATTTGCAAAATTACGAATCTTATGTTTTTTTATTCATGTTTTTACGTAATTATTATATTGATGGAGAGCTCGTCAAAAAATCCTTTAACCAGTATAATAATGAATAAGGGGTGCCATTTGAAAAAAAATGAGTTTTTGATATTTTTTTTGTCTCGTTAAAAAAATCGTACTAGGCATATGCGACTGAGCAGGTTGTTGTGTAAACGTTTAAAACGTGCGGCAAACATTCGGTGATCAAACCGTGTTAATTACTTTAACTTAGCTGCACGGATTTTGAAGGTATGAATTTCGGAACAGACCCCTGCTTTTTAAAATTCTGGTAAAAAAGTGACACATGTCAATACGTATGGCAGATAAATAAAAACGATTACTATAAGTGATTCCTAATTAAGCATAGAATCCAAAAATAAAATCAAATTACGTACATTCCATTAAAATTAATTTAGTATTTTTTTAATATCTCTAACACTAAACAACGTTTGGAACACTTTGTATGCACTTGAACGGTTGTGATCGATTTGATTATTTAAAATAAAACAAAATTTATAGCAGGCCAAAACATGATATAGTAAACAAAACAAGCCGCGGCGTCATCCCGTATACAAGGTGTTAATTTAAAAAAGAAACGTCAACTGATGACTCATAACTAAATTTAAAACTTTGTTTCGTTGTTTCAAATTATTTAATAGTGTGTCCACGGAACTGTTACAAATAGGGAAAAAAAACATTTTGGGAAAAAGTCGCTCTCAAAAAAAGCCTGTTTCTCAAGCAGCCTCCACAATTATACTTTAACTAGATTACCCCCAGAGTCCTAGGAGCCTCACGAACAAAGTAACACCGTTCCCTCCAGTGGGCCAGTGTTTATAAACAGATTTTTTCGGGTGAAATTGAACTTTCTAGAGCTAAGCCATTCGAAAATTTTTTTATTTATGTTTTTACGTAATACGGTTCCTGAGTTATAAAAACGTAAACATTACAGTATTTCGTATTGACAATAGAAAATTAGTTAAAAAAAATTGTAAAAAAAAAAATTTATTACACATTATGCGACAGGGGCACAAAACGAACGTTTTTCTTAAATAAACTTTTTCTTTATCGATTATAATTTAGGATTATGGCCGGGAGGTCAAAAAAAACTGAAACGGCCAAAAATGTTTATTTCGTTATCCGCGTAAAATTCTTTTTGAATTTTGAAAATCGGTCCAAAAATAAGCGAGTTGTGGTTGAATTACGGCTCAATTTGTTTGAAATTGTGTTGGCTATTTTTAATATTTTTTTAACCTCAAAATTGCCCTGTACAAAAAATCTGAATTGAAAAATAAAGACACATCTTTCGTAAATTCAAAACTTTTTTCAAAACAAAAATATCTCTGGCCGTTTTAATGCGAGACGAATTTGAAAAAAAATCGATTTTCAATCTGTTCCTAGCAACGTGAACAGAGAACCGAGATGATAAGAAAAATATAAGCCAAGATTCTGTTTAGAAGTTGGATTTTTCATTAGCAGAGGCTTTTTTCCAAAGATTGATATTCTCTTTGTTACTCAGTTTCTGGACTCAATTGAACGGATTTGATTAAAAATAAAATAAGCGGTAACGTCATCTCTTATACAGGTTGTTAATTAAGCATTACGTGATCAAAGTACTTAAAATTCGTTGGCAAAGTTGCGCGACTCGATTTTTAATGCAAAAAAGTTTGTTGACTTACGTCAAAAAAAACAAACATATTAAATTTTTTATTACAACACGAACCTCGACACGAATACGTCAAGAACCAAAAATAACGATGCAACATTTCATTTCTCTCTTTTGCCATCATTTTCTTAAATATTGCACATGTATGAATGGATGCAGAAAGCGAACCCTTTCATAAAAAATATTAGCGATTCATTTTCTTAAATACTAGTTAGTCACTTTGTTAGCATAAGTTAAGAAACTTAAAGATTTATCGTAAGAGCATTCTGTACCCTTTTGTGCTAAAATCGTTATATCGAATCTCTAAAAACTCTACTATTTTTTTTATAGAAACAATGTTAAAAGAAAGTCACGGACACGTTTGAAAAACTAGTTTCAGGTTATACCGTTTCGTGGCGCTATTTTGCAAGGAGAAATTATGTTTTCGAAGCGCCAGAAAAATACCCTTATATGCTATTGAAATATTCTAAAACATTATTTTTCACATTCTACAATGTTCTCTCCAACTTTGTGCGAAAGTTTTTCTTAATTCAAGATCAACTAACAAGGATTTAAATATTTCCCAACAAAAGCTGACTTATTTTCAGAGCCTAATTATAGCAAATCAGAATATTTTAAGAAAAATAGGATCCGACCAAAGTTGCGTAACAAATCGATGTTTATGATAGTGAAATCCAAAATTATTTTTTTAAAAACTGTATCCATGAGACATAGGAATTGGACGGTACAGAACCCTCTTAACCCGCGATCGGTACCGCTGTTAGATTTTATCTAACATTGTTACATTATCGATATTTTGTAAAGTCCGTTACCTGTAGATTTCTCCCCGTCTAGCTATGATTTCCCAAGAACCTTCCGCAGCAACCCCCACCATTACTCTGTTCAAGCTTTGTGGCTTACGTGACCAGTGTGCCTTTGTTAGGACTCGCGTAAACTTGTTAGTTAAAATCTAACATTGTTACTTAGTGAACTAGTTGTTTGGAAGATTTTTTCGCTTTGAAAACTATAATTTTGTGACAAAACTATTTATCTGTGACACTGTGATGTCGTATGAAAAGGAGCAACAGCGATTGTTAGCTCTTTGGGAGGAGATACAAGATGATCTGCCATGTACGTCGGCTAGAAGTGAAAGTGATTTATCAGACGAGGACGATCACTCCGATCACAGTATTCATAATACCGATACAGAGCAATCAGGTTCAGATAGTGAAGATAGTCACGAGGTTCCTCAAATGGAAAGAGAAGTGAAAAATGGTCCTGTATATGCGGGTAAAGACGGCACTCAATGGTTAGTTCATAAACAAACAAAACAACCAGGTAAAACTGCACCTCATAATATAATCACCAAATTACCTGGCGTAAAAGGAATAGCCAAAAATGCGAAGAATGTTTTGGAATGTTGGAAACTTTTTTTTTCCGATGAAATGATTGATCACATTACAAACTTCACAAATAAGCAATTAGCTAGAGTAAGGCTTACTGGAAGTGACAAACATAATTTGCCAACCGATTTTGAGGAGATCAATGCTTTCTTGGGCATTTTGTATTTGGCAGGTGTAAAGAGGGCTCAACATTTAAACACATCCGAACTGTGGGCGACAGATGGAACAGCTCCAGAATTCTTTGCTGCAACTATGTCGCAACGCCGCTTTCATGCTTTAGTACAAAATATTAGATTTGATGACAAAAATACTCGAGCTGAGAGATCTAAAAGAGATAATTTAGCCGCTGTGCGTCAGATGCTTGACGAATTTACAGAAAGATGCGTCAAGAATTACTCTGTTGGCTCCTACGTAACAGTGGATGAAATGCTGGAAGCCTTTAGAGGCAGATGTTTGTTTAGGCAATACATAGCTAATAAACCTGCCAAATATGGCATTAAAATTTATGCTGTCGTAGATGCTAGAATGTTTTACACGCATAATATTGAAATATATGCCGGCAAACAACCCAGTGGCCCATATCAACTAAAAAATGACGCGTACAGTGTCGTAACCCGTCTTCTAAAGCATTGCAGTGGTACTGGTAGAAATGTTACCATGGACAACTATTTTACTTTGGTGCCGTTAGCAAATGATTTAATAAACAATCACCGTCTGACCTTAGTCGGTACATTACGGAAAAACAAGAGGGAGATCCCGCCAATATTTTTGGATACAAAGATACGATCTGTACATAGTAGCATGTTTGTTTGGGGAATGAATTCCAACGAAAACCTGCTAACTTCATACATTCCTAAAAAGAATAAGAATGTGTTGATGTTATCAACTTTTCACGAAGATGATGAAATTGATGCAAACACTGGAGAGCAGAAGAAACCGTCAGTTATAAGTTTTTATAATCTTACCAAAGGAGCAGTAGATGTGGTAGATAGAATGAAGACTGAATATAATGTAACAAGAGTGAGCAACAGATGGCCATTTACGGTATTTTGCAGTTTACTGAATATTGCTGGTATTAATTCCCAAATAATTTATTACACCAATACAAATCAGAAAACCGAACGGAGGCTATACCTAACGAATTTAGCTAGAGAGCTTACGAAGCCGCACATTATACGACGATCTAGTGTCACTTGTTTATCTATTCCTCTAAAGCAGAAAATCATAAATGTTTTGGGTCGAAAAATTGAGAAAGTTCCAGATAAAAGACTACAACAGGAAAACACTAAACCACGGTGCTCTTATTGTCCAATAAGAAAAAATCGGTTTACGCAGTACTCTTGTGATGGATGTTTGAAGCCAGTATGCAAAGAACATATACATAAAACTGTTTTGACCTGCATGGATTGCTTCAACCAGGAAGAAGATTCATAAGTTTTATTTTATTTTTCACATTTGTCCTGTTTGTTAAAGTTTTTACTTACAAAACCTCTATTCTTGAATTTTTGGGAATTATATTCTCATGAGAAAGACGAAAATAATTTCACAAAACTTAAAAATAGGGGTCGTGTATGTATTATTATTATTTTACCATTTTTACAATAAAAAATATTTAAGTTACCAGTTTACATTAGAAAACGTTAATTCTCAAATTATATGAACAAAAATAAAGTTATTGTATTATTTTTGTTAAATTTGATTTGACAAATACCTATGCTATATCAACAATAATACTTTTTCAGGAATAGGACGAATAAAGTAAAAATAATGATGTTAGACAAAATCTAACGCGTTACCAATCGTGAGACTGTAGGAGGCGGTACCGATGGCGGGTTAAACAAACGAAAGTTGACTAGAAATGAAAACGTTTTTCGAGGTTCTAATCAACTTGTAAATAAAGCCATGCAAAGTTAGGGCGTTTCAGGTAAGAGAAGACAAAGAAGAAGCAGACGAAGAGATACGTCACAGTAAATTATTGGTAAATTCACCTACTTCCTCCTCTGGTTGATTCTCGTGTACACCGGCCGCAATGTTAGAAGACTGCTGGTCCAAAGTCAACAGTACATTGCAAGTCTTGTAATCAAACCCTGTGTGAAATCATGCATGCCATAAATACTAAATGTACGTTAAGAATTAAAAAATTTCGTTCTTAAATAAAAAGCGAAAAGTAAGCGGTCTAATAAGCGTTCGCATTTCGTAAAAAAACCCTTATTTTTAAAATTAATTTTCTCAACATGATTGGATCGTATAATATACCTGATCCCCGGCACCAATTTCAGGTTCCTGTCGGTGTAAGTGTACTCCATTTGCAATGTTGGGAGATTGTTGTTCAATAGCCACAAGAAGATTTAATGTACGCCAATCAAATCCTACATTCAATTTTATTGTCAAGTAAAAAATTTTGCAAAGTTGTTCTTAATTATAATAGTTACGGAATATTTCATTCTACTTGAAAAGCTGTGCGATATGCATTGCCCTCTTCCAGCAACGAACTAGAAGGGAACGCTTGTAGCTATCACTTCTCTAGCACACGTTAAGGACATTCATATAAATGTCGTTTATAAGAATGTGGACATTCTTATGTGCATAAATAACCCGCTCACGCTTACCTTTCGATAAATCGTCGTGGGCTTGATTAGGAGTACTGGAGTCAGAGATAAACTTAGTAAATAATTGAAAAATTTGAAATTTAATGAAAAAGACTGCAATATCTTCATATATGGTAAAATATAATTGGGCATAACGCAGTCCGAAACTCTTATTAAAACCAGGTACATAGAAACATGACTCCACCTAGTCTCTACTATTTTACTCCACTTACGTTAATATCAAGAGATATATTAACGTAAGTAAGTAAGTAATCCGGTGTACTACCTCACGTTACCGCCCCTCACCTTTCAACCATTACTTTGAATTCTAAATGTTTCATATATTTTGTAAAGTAAACACTACCAAAAAATAAAAAAGGTAATTAATTTAGTCAGACACCATAAATTAATCTTAGTTGATTGTTATAACGGCTAAGCCTTTGCACAGGCAACTTGCCCATGAAAGCTTATTTCACGATAATCAAAAGTCTATACTGTTGTTATTATGGAACTTTATGCATACAATCTTATTTAGATATGAAGCAATATTTAAGAGTAATGGGTCTGTTAATCGATACAATATGCATTACTGTGCGACTACAAATCCTCATTGGAAGCTTACCATTGAATCAAAATAAATAGTCATTGAATGTCTGAGACGGAATTCTTGGGGACCAAGTGATTGGTTCGTTCTTTTTTGATGGTGTTTTGAATGGGGAGAGATATTAAAGTTTTTTTCTAAATAATCTTCCATTGCTGATCGAAAATGGCGATTTGCATACAAGAAGAATCATGTGGCTGCAACAGAATGGAGCTTCTGTACATTATCATCGAAAAGTTCGAGAATTTTTAAATGACACCTTTCCAAATCGTTAGATCGATATAGGAGGAGCAACCAGTTGGCCTGTTCCTTTGGGGATTCGTAAAGAAAACGTGTATAAACTTAGACCAATAACCGCGGAGGACATGAAATAAAGAGAACGCGATACATTCCGTTTAATAAATGCAGATATGCTAAGTCATGTAGACTGTTTTTTAGACGAAGATTGCATGTTTGTATTAGATACTGGTAATACCTTTGAGCATTTGTTATAAATAAACGTGTAAATTAGCTTTAACTGTTTTTTTTCTTATTGTTTGTTTTCAAACTTAAGCAGGCACTATTGCTAATTTTGTTATTATTAGAGCTACAAGATCGTTTGAATAGGCAAGCATTTTTTTTCTCTTATCACTATGGTGAAAACTGAATAAAAAACGAACATCGCGTTTGCAAATTATGTCAAATTGTTCCATTTTTTTAAATGAGGCACCCTGTATAAAATATTCTCAATCGATAGAAAATTGAATACTGAACAAAAAGTGTCCCAGTATTTTTTATCCTACAGAGCTATTGATGATTTTTCAAATAAGTTTAAAATGGCTGTGGTTTTATAAACTACAATCGTTTGTTGTATAAATGTCCCCGGGATTAAAATCACAAATTGAAGTTTCACTGGTAAACAGTTTATAGCCACTAAAAACGTTTAATGGCGGGCCCAAAAATGCTTGGACGAAGAGGGTGAGGTTTTTGAGCATCTAATTTGAATTTTTCTTTTAATGTTTACGTAATAAATTAAAATAAACCATATCCTTTCGCTTCATGAATATTTCTTTTTCTTAATTTCATTTACCACTTCTGCTGGATATAGCCACCGTGAATTTTGTATGTTGATCTATCCCTATCGCGACCAACGGTTTCCGACTAGGAAATTTGACTACATCCTTGGCATTACTACACGACCACCCGTGGGTCTGATATTCCTCCTACTTTCAACTTTATGGTAAGGTAAAGTTATAACTAACACAGCCATCTTAACCAATTTGAAAAATCATCAATAGCTCTGTCATTTTGACTTTCGCTCTGTCATTTTTGACTTTAGGATAAAAAATAATGTGACACTTTTTGTTCAGTATTTAATTTCCTATCGGTTGACAATATTGTGTTCGATTTTTGTTTTGTTTTCACCATAGTGATGAGAGAAACAAATGCTACTAGTTTGCCTATTCAACCGACCCTATAGTTCTAATAATAACAAAGTTAGCAATAGTGCCGAATTAAGTTTAAAAACCCTGTATGTATACCTTAAGATTTCAAACATTATTTGTCGTTTTAATGATACAGATAATTTGTTGGTAGTGCCCCATCCTGTAGTGTGTCATTTACTTCATATGAAACTGATCTTTTTGGTTTTTTTTGGAGACCGTAAAGACCCCAAGTATTCGGATTATTGTAATCTAGGACTGGGTATAAATGCTGAGCCGACGAGACGAATATAATGTACTTACAGCGTCATCCTACACCTCTTGATTACAATTTACTGTTAACTCTTGCAATTTGTTAAATACCTACTTAGTATTTATTAGAGAAAATAAAAAATTCAATGCAGGCAATTTTGCCGCCCCTGAAAATTTTGTAGAGCAGGCAGCTGCCGGCTTCGCATGTCCCTAGCGCCGGCAACCAGCACTAAAGCTGTGGAAAATAAATAAATAAAAAAGTATATATAATAATAATAACAACTCGCTTCTCAAAGCCGCTTAGTTTTAATCTCAATGCTTATCGGTATAGTAAGTTAATGTACCAATTATTTTTAAGAAGTTAAAATTTTGTAATTATATTAACAACCTATTTACAACCATAGCTAATTTGTTCTGAACGCAATCAGTACTGTTTATTACGTCCTATTATAGTTACGTGAAAATTATAATTACTTTATTGTGGTGTAGAAAATTCATATTTTTTATTAAAATTGCGGAATAGCGTTGCTCTGATTATATTTATTCTTTGTTAGTAATTAAATTTTTGCGTATGTTTTATGAAATGTATACCAGAAATTTAAAATTTAATATTTGTAATCATTGAAATAGAAAACTTATACATTTTACAATTTCTGGTTTAAATAATTGTTGATCCTTAATTCAAATCATTATAATTCCATTCTTTTCGTATAATTTTGCATACATTAACCCTTAAGAGTTTACTTAAAAAAACAAATTCGTTGTGGGTGTTAGATAAACGTGTAACAATATTCAAATTAGTTTATTCTGTATTCGTTAGTCTAAAAGTTACCATTATAAGATTTTATTTAAATATCTACCAAATTCATGTTTAATAAAATGAGGTAAACATTGGCAAATTCTAAAATATAATCTTAAATTGAATTGAACTTTGTACGTTAACGTACTTCTGCTTATACTATACCGTCGTCTGATGACAGATAATATCCTCGAGTGCTTATCTTTTTAACTTCAGTATTAAAACTAGCATTAAAAACTTTTCATTTTCGGGGTAAATTTCTCAACAGTTTGACACATCAATAACGAGCAATACTTAAAGTAAGATACTATCTAATTAAAATCGTATTTATTTGAAACAAACCTTTTTTGTAAGAGTTAATTAAAAATGGAGTGAGTGACTGAATTGAAAATCTAAACCAATATGTTTTAACAAAATCGTTTAATAATAATAGTAGTCTAAAAATGTAATTCTGTGTATTTATTTTTTTTAATTATTTAAAAGCATTACATATTTACTAAAATTTAGGTAATTTGTGGTCCAAAAATTTAATTAAACAGAACTATTGATTTGAAATAAAATTTATACTATAGATATTCTTCTAAAAATAGTTAATAAAAACCAATTTGAGTTAATTTGTTTTGATCACAGTCAAAGATCATACAACTCTGAACTAAAAAAATGTAACAATTTCTTAATCCCATTTAAAATAAAATAAATACATAATACATATTAATTACATTTAATAGTTTCTCAAGCGAAGATTCAGTTTGAAATGTTCTAGTAGCCTCGGAAGCAGAAACACCAAGAGATTCCACAGAAAATGTAACAAAAGTGTAGCTGTCTATAAGGGATTTATAAGTGGACCTAGTTTTGGAAGCGGCTAATTCAGGTACTGCAATGGAAGATAAATTTAGATGGCTATAAGGAAGAAGGAGCTAACATAGTTCAACAGCCTCCTGACAAGATGGGATTTTAGTCAAAAATAATGATCAGCTCATGAATCAAAAATTACCCGTCCATCGACCAGTTCCTTTTCTACAAGTCAGCCCATGATTTCCATATTCGTTTCAACTAACTCCACACATACATAACTATGAATAGCATTTTTTGTTCTGAATCTTAAAGAAGCAGTTATCCAAAATAAGATTTTCTTCTAACAAATGCACAGAAAGCTGCGTACTTGATTCCTGTTTATATTCGAAATAATAATAATAATAATAATAATAACCATTTATTCATTTACATAATACATGTATAAATACACAACAGAAAAATAAAGTACAGAACAAAAAACATGAATAAATATGACATAGAAAAAAAAATAGAAAACCGAGTAATTGAAAATAATTAATATACTGGGTGTCCCAACCGGGAACGCCATCGATAGATTATAGGAAAACTGTACATGGAAAAAATTGTGAAAATTTGGTAGTAAACTAACATCGACGAGGGCAGTTCCGCTAAAATATTTTTCAAGATGGTGGCACTTCGGTTATATCGGAAGTAGGTGTCAACTTTGCTTATTTTAAATGGAACACTCTATATATTATTCCATTTTTGGATTTTGCACAAAATTCTAGACATTTTTGTGTATAATGTCCTATACCTAAGTCTAACTGTTTTGAACTTATTTTAAATTTTAATCCTTTTTTTATCACTCTATTAATTTATTATCAAAATATCGACATAGCCTACTAAAATAGGTCCCCTGCTACAAGAAAACCCATTCCAATAAAATAATAAAAGCATTAGTATAGAAAAATTTTATAATTTTGTTTAGGCCTGAAAACGTTATTTCTGACATAAAATTTAAAATAAGTTCAAAACAGTTAGACTTAGGTATAGAACATTATACACAAAATGTGTCTAGAATTTTGTGCAAAATCCAAAAATAGAATAATATATAGGGTGTTCTATTTAAAATAAGCAAGTTGACACCTACTTCCGATATAACCGGAAGTACCACCATCTTGAAAATATTTTAGCGGAACTGCCCTTGTCGATGTTAGTTTACTACCAAATTTTCAAATTTTTCCCATGTACAGTTTTCCTATAATCTATCGATGGCGTTCCCGATGGGACACCCTGTATAAAATAAAAAAACAGAAGAAATCAAACAGAGTGAGCATAGCTCTAGCTAAGTTCCAATATCATGAAATTTGACCTAAGAACATATGCTCGATTATATTGTAAAATCTGAGCAGAGAAATTCAGAAAAGAACAAATTGTTTAATATTTTTATTGATTATTTACGATAGCACCAGTGATGAATATAAAAAATTACAATGTTGCATTTAAAAATGATTAAAAATGTTAAATTTAAACTGAAGTTAATTATTTTATTTACTCAACAATAAAGAAATTTGTTGTCTTGAATTAAAAACAGAATTTTTTTATCAATTTTTGTAGCTGTACATAGATAAATTTGTTATAAAATTAAAATCATAATATTGCAATGTAAAATTATAAACAAGTGGAATGTAATATATGAAATTAGATTGACCTACACTTTTTCTTGCTGAACACAAATATCATTATACCCATATTTATGCAAAACTTTGATATAGATATAAAATACAATTGTTTTACATCAAAACATTTACTTCTCGAAACAAAGCGCCGCTAGAAAAAACAATTTTTATTGTAAATAATTTTCAATGCTAATTTTTGTGTTATTTCTAACTTTGATAGATGAGTTGTCAAAGCACCACCCCAAACAAGTATTCCATAACTCAAAGAAGACTGGATAAATTCAAAATATAGTATACGCAGAATTTTATTTACTAATGTATGTTTAAGAGTTTTAAATAAATATATATCTTCTTAGTTTAGTAACTAATTGGTTAATATGCACATCCCTTTTCATGTTTGAATCAAAAAATATACCTAAATATTTTATAGATGTAACCCCAGCATGTACAACTATTTCTGTTACAATTAACATTATGAACAACAATATGCTTGTTCGTAAGCAAATTACAAGCATAAGAAGAAAACGGCAAATACTTAGTTTTACTATAATTTAAAGTTACACAGTTGTTATCTAGCCAGTATTTTATTGCTGATACCTTAGTTGAAGAAGATAACATAACATAATCCCAAGTGGAACCACCGATATACAAAACTGTGTCATCAGCATACGCTAAAATGTCCACATCATTGAAAAGAATCAATAAATCATTGATATAAATATTAAACAAAACAAAACTGGCCCAAGAACCCTTCCTTGTGGAACTCCACATTTAATTTTTAGAGATGTACTTATTTTATTATTTACTCTAACACATTGATATCTGTCACTTAGATAACTCTGAAAAAAATGTAAGGATGTACAACGGATACCAATATGTTCAAGCTTATCAAAAGAATAGAATAGTTGACACAGTCAAATGCCTTAGCTAAATCTAAAAATACAGCAATAGAGCATCTAGAATTATCCATATTTTTATAAATTTTTTTTTGTTAGAAAAGCCAAAGCATCTATCGTGTCTCTATCTTCTCTAAATCCGAATTGACGAGAAGTAGGATACTAAATTTTGTTAAGAAGTTTACCAGTTGAGTTTTTATTATTTTTTCAAAAACTTTTAAAATATTAGAGCACAATGCTATAGGTCTGTAATTAGTAAGTAATTCGGTGACTCCTCCCTTGTGAAGAGGTATAATAATTGTATCTTTATAAGCTCTAGAAAAATAACCTGCCTCTAAACATCAATTAAAAATAATTGACAAAGGTTTAGAAATAATAATAGCACATAGTTTTAAAATTTTGTTACTAATTCCATCAGGACCAGTTAAAGGAGTAGTTTTAATTTTTGATAGTGAGTATAACATCATCTTCATTGATGGGTAAAAAAATAAATTTTGATTTAATCTTTCAAATTTAAGTTTATAGCTATCGCTAGTTTTTATGTAATTTGTTAAAGATTCAGCAATATTAACAAAATAATTATTGAATTCACTAGCAATGTCAGTATCATTTTCAATAAGAATTGTTATTTTCATTTTTATTTTAATGATATTAATTGTATTCTTTGTTTTAAATTAGCTGCTTCTTGGTATACATCCAGATATCTTTTGAATCAGTTTCTTCAGAAATTTTAAATTTAAAATATTGTTTTTTCTCTTAATCATATTATTTATTGAATTCCTCAGTTTTTATATTGTATGAATTTGGCTTCATTGAGATTATCTTTTAAAAATGCTTTGTGATATATATCCCTTACCGCGATATGTTCTAAAATTATATCCACTATTTTTTTGCACTGTTTTTTGCTTTAAATTTTTTAGTAAACATACAGGATGATAATACCTTATTTAACGTATCTGAAAATTGAGAAACATGGAACATAATCATATTACATAAATCAATTTTAAGGGTAACACCAGTAGATTAGGTGAACATTCCCCAAATATTCAAATTTTGAGACAAAGCGCTGAACCGCAGTCCGTTAGAAAAAATTAAGATTTCTAAGGTACTTTTGACACAGAACCACTGAAAATATTCAAAACCTGTTGCAACCGTTGAATTCCCTAAATACGGTTTAGAAAGGGTGCCAAAATTTGTAAAAATCTACCAACTTTTGTAAGAATCTGTTGTTATAAATTAAATTTTAGTATGGAATAATTAGTTAATCAATTTTATTATTAATTCTGTCTTGAATTTGTATTTTTGTTAAAATAGTTGTTGAACCACCCAATTTCTGATAATTCATTAGATAAATGAGAAACTCAATGATATTTCTTTTTACCAAACTTGTTGTAATACCGCTAGCGGCTTATTTTTAAATAAAACACAAAATTAAACATGACACTAATTTTATTATGAACTCCTATTAAAAATCCTTCACGTTAATTCTAATTTTTGTCATCATTCATAGTAAAAAAAAATATATTGGAGATTTTTAAAAGTTAAAGTTGGGGATGTTTTTAATTCAGAAATTAAACTTTTCTGACAAAACAACAATTTTTGTTAATCATGGGCAATGTCCGAAAATCAATGTATTGTTATGGAAAATATTTGTTTTTAAGTCAGAAAGATGTAAAATACACGTTAATGATAAAAATTACTGTGAATAACATAACTTATCAACATCTACAAATGATTAATCCGGTATTTGCACATTTAAAATAAGGTTTTGTTTGTTTAAATGACGTTTAATTTATAATGTTGCCAAAATTTTAGTTCTTTATAATTAGTTAATTAATGGTTTGATATGTTTTGAAAAATTTCATTTCTTTGGATGTTTATTTCTAAAAACGATCAAAAGTTCTTTGTATGTTACTTTTTAATATATTGTCCTATGAATTTTAATTTTAAATTGTATGGTCCTGATTATTTTAAAGTGTCAATTTTGGTCTTTTCATTGAATACTAAACGTTTACCTGTTTTAAATGTCCGAAATTTTATGTGTCATCCCTTACTATAATTTACAGTATAGCTTCAGGCCCTAAGTTTTGTTAATCCAGTAGCGAGTTTATCTATACAATACCAAAATCTATCCCATTTTATTTTATTTATGTATCTATGCAATTAAAGGAGAACGACTAATTTATGTACCTGCTGTAATCCGCGCCACTATAAACGCGAAAGACTGTACCTAAATGGCGGCGGACATGATTTACATTTGTGCTTATAATTTATAGTTAGTCTTGTTTATATTAATTAAATATTCGTAGTCTCTAAAAGTATAATGATTACAACTAGCATTACAATAAACAAAAATATTACAAACTATACGGTTTTCTAATTTTCATATTGAAAAATAAACAACTGAATAAATTAAGCGAGTGCCTGTGCATTGAATTAAACACTAATTGCACATAGCTCTTTTATTACTCATTGCTGTAGTGTTATTAATGAAATTTTATTTAATACTAATCGAAAAAATCAAATAAAAAAATTTGAAAACAAATAATCAAACAGAAACTGAAAGCTTTGTATTTTCACTGCCTACAAAGGTTGTTCCTTAAACGCATCGTATAATTATTTTTCCAGAATTGTTTCATATAAAATTTTCTTTGTTTCTAGTTTTCAATAAAGTTCAAGTTAGATAACTAAAAATGTACGTAGAATCTAAGTATATTTAACACAAATAAAGCCAAATGTATAAATAAATGTTTCATATTGCCTTTTTTTTGCTTCAACATACATATTTATTTCTGCGAATTGAATCTATTTAGTGGAGAACGTACTTGATTTTGAATTATAGAGCTTTGTCAATTTTGATAAATAAGTAACATAAACTTGCGGTGCGTTTGTATGTGACAATACAATGAAAACAGTAGATGTACAAAAGTGTTATTGTTAAATATTTATTTGACTGTTATTTCTATCGTTACACGCCAGCCTTAAAACCAGCAAAAAATTCACAACATTGTATAACTCGCTACGCTCGTGAGACAACTCGAGTTCTAGTGGGAAAA
Source organism: Abscondita cerata (assembly GCA_030710515.1). NCBI lineage: Eukaryota > Metazoa > Arthropoda > Insecta > Coleoptera > Lampyridae > Abscondita > Abscondita cerata. The sequence goes on along the minus strand of JALBCR010000528.1, from coordinate 119,627 downwards.
AGAATCGCTTTCCTCACTTGTTGGACAAATAACTATTAAACATTTCATTATTGATTAAATTTATCATTAACAAGTATAATATCCATTGTTACTCATAACCAACCCACCATGGACTTCCAAATGCTCGCACAGGTAAAATACATTGCAATATTTTCCATACTTGGTTCACGTGGCGGTGTAAATTAACAATAGCTACTTCGAATGTTTGTATTTTATTGAAGATTTAGATTCAATGATCACACATAAATTTCCGATAGGTTTAAGTAGATAATCTGGTCGGGCACTAAATTAATGGAACTTCTGGATGCTTTTCAAACTGATCATACACCAGCGGTATGAATTGGGGATTTATCTTGAAACACTGTAATAGCTTCTTTAGGATAGATGATCCGTATCGCTTCTTAGAAGGTTGCACATTAAGTCGGTGATATCCTGTATTCCTAGATCTCCAAAACACCTTTAGAGAATGCGTCGAAGTGCAAATGTACGTACTATTCTGCATTTCAATCGTGTACCAGTGTTTCCTGCATTGTTTTGAATTTTTCTTTCAGGTCGCTAACACTCCTAATAGTTGAACATATTCGGCAAACACTCTTTACAAGCACAAATATCATCCAAGAAAGATTGCAATTACAGTGCAGTACACAAACTGTAATGACAACTTAACTATGACATGAGAATTGAAGTTGTTGCAGACATTAACGATAACGGATAAAGTTTTTCGAGAGGAGGACAACACATGGAATACTCTTATTGATAGTAACAATGTTTTGAAGAATTCTTGAATGAGTTTCTGTGTTAAGACATAAGCACAACTGAGTAAATTTGGAATTATAAATCAATTAGGTAACTACTCATAAATATCTTCAATTGCAGTAGATGCCTTCCACCTACCGCAGCGTTTTAATTTCAATAAATCATCTTAACATTGTTGTTGACTAATTGTGCAGCATGGATATCTAATGCAGTGACCAATGCAAAGTTCAGGTTGGAATAACTTCAGAAACTTCTCTGTATCCACTTATGTACGGTAAGGAATTTCCTGGTTTTGGTTATAATTTTATGTAATCTGGTCATTTTAAGCTACTCACGTCTACAGGTTTAACAAAAGATTTGTTAAATTTTTAGGATTATAGTAAATGAATAATCATAACTGTATTTTTTGGAAAATCTTGTGTTACCGTTAATACCACGGATGTATTTCGACAATTGTCTTGTCATGTCCCAGCAACAGTAAAGCGTCGTAAAAGTCACGTATGAACCCAAAGTCTATACTCAGTATACTATTGGCGCGGAGTAATAAACCTGTCAGAATTATCGAATCTCCCGTATTGCAGTGGCGTAAGTACCTGATACTTTTGGAAAATCATATTTTTAGTAGGTAAATATATTATAATAGTAAAATCTACCTTGATATGAATTATTATGTGGTTTCTTTTATTGTTTCAATCCTTACTTTGTGGAATCTATTTTTCATAGTAAATAATTTAATTCAGCAATATTCCACCGTTTAATAAGATATAAATAGATACAAAACTTTTGTAAAACACAGTATTTGAATATAAAATTAAACTCTAAAATCGATAAATGACAAATGTGTCGTTTCTCAATTTGTCTATTTTAAATTTTAATTTTATATAGGTACGTATACTGAGTTTTACAAAAGTTATGAATCTATTTGTATCTTATTAAACTGTGGAATATTTCAAAAAATTATTTACTATTATGTGGTTTGTTTCTTATTATTACAATTAAGAATCGATATAGCTAAATAAAGTAATTTTAAAACAATTATTCTTTAGCGTCAAAATGTGTGTTGGATTATCTATCATCATGCGAAAGATTACAGATAATTAGTTGTTTGACCGAAGGGCTTCGTATACTTTCTAAATGAAAAATATGTTTAGTTTGTTATTAGCAATGAATCGGCTTGTTTGTTTGTTTGTGTGTTAGTGCAAATAATTTTGAAATGGAAAACTTTTCACCAGCAAAACGTGTTAAAAGTGGTGCGTTATCTGCTAATGAAAAATTATAATTTTAAATGTGCATGACGCTGTTCGATGTCAACACCCTGCAAAAAGTGTCGATGATATTGTAGGATTATGTTCTGCAATGACGGGAATATCAAAATCCACCATTTATAAACTAGTGAGGAAAGAAAAATTTGGGACAAGTGCTTCACCCACTTCCATCTCCTGGTCGGCGCCCGATGGAATTAGATGATGCAATGAGGAATTCTGTCCGTAGAAAGGTTCACTCGTTCTACTTACGGAAAGAGATTCCTACAATCGATAAGATTTTACTAGCAGTAAATGAGGATGAAAATCTACCCCAAATGAGTCGTAGAACACTGTGGAAACTTCTTCGCAAGTTGAAGTTTACTTGGGAGAAGATAAATAGAAGATCCGTTTTAATTGAAAAACAAGAGATTATTACATGGAGGAGAAATTATCTTCGGGAAATAAGAAAATATAGGCGTGAAGGCAGGCGTATATTCTATTTGGATGAAACCTGGATCAATGCAGGACATACCGTAAAAAAACATGGCATGATAATACCGTTACGAGTGCTCGACAAGGATTTATAGAAGGGCTATCGACAGGATTTCGACCGCCTTCTGGGAAAGGAACACGGTTAATTATTACTCATATTGGCAATGAAGATGGCTTTGTAGATGGTGGTTTGTTAGAATTCGAATCAAAGAAAACTGGCGACTACCACGAAGACATGAATGCTAATGTGTTTGAAGAATATTTTGAGCAGATGCTAGATTTGATACCCCAAGGATCTATAATAGTTATGGACAACGCCAGCTACCACTCACGAAGATACGAAAATTTACCTACCAGCGCTTGAAGGAAAGCAGAAATTATAGATTGGTTATCTGTTAAGAATATAACTTTTGAGGATGACATGGTGAAAAGAGAATTATTGGATATTGTTAAAGTTCATAAGAATAAGTATATACGTCATGTTATTGACGAAATGGCAAAGAATCGGGGCATTGAAGTACTGCGTTTACCACCTTACCATTGTGAGCTGAATCCTATAGAGTTGGTTTGGGCTCAAGTAAAAGGTGACGTCGCTCGTAACAATACCACTTTTAAACTCGACGACGTGAAAAACTTCTGGAAAATGCATTAAACAAAGTAACACCTGAAAGATGGAAGAACTGTGTATCTCATGTCGTTAAGGAAGAAGACAAATGTTGGCAACTGGATAATTTAGTAGAGATAACATTGGAGCCAATTATTATATCAGTAAACACACAAGACAGCGATTCTGATTCCAAAATGGAAATTTCAGACGAGGAAGAAAGTTAAATGACCAAGCGTAATGTGCCTGAAACAGTGTTCTACTCTCTAAACACCATTTATTGTAACCATGAGTGAGTATTGTCAGTTATTTTAAAATATACCTATTTTACCTACTAATGTCTTGTTATTTAAATGAACATTTTTATGCCTGTTACTTTTATCTATTCATTTTGATAAGTTTCCATGACAACCACATAATTTTATAATTGAGCCAAATTTACTTTTTGATGCCTAAAATCGGTCCCCGCAAATTAATTGTAATTGTAATAAATGTACTGACGATATCTGCATTACTATTTTATTTTATATTTATGTCATATATTATTTATATGTTATTTATTTTATTTGTATAGTAGATCACATTACAAATTTTACTTCTTACGTATTAAATACTATTATTTTTGTATCTTGGTATAATACCCACATCTACGGCTATGATTCTCGTTTCGTCAGTACCTGGGCTGATGGCAACGTGTTTACACAGATTAAACTATTGTTCTCAGACCCTAGATGGGTCGATATGCTGCAAGAGGGCACAATGATCGTACTTTAGCCAATAGTATACAGACTATAATATTTATAACGCTACTACTAGTACGACGTATTAAACCGAATGAAATGGCTGCAAGGTCATTTTTAATTAGTAAATTCAAAGGCGCTGCTTGAGAGATGCACTGCTGGTGTTTATTATACTGCCATGTTATTAATTAACTATTAATGGAATTTATTGTGAAATATTATAGCACACTTGAGATAATCGAGCATAAACGTGCTTAATGAGATTTAAGATAAGGTTGCACAGAAAATCACTCTAAAATTATTACATAATTTTATAGTGGATTATTAAGCCATTAAACTGTGAAATTCTTTTAAATTGTCGTTTTATTTAAGGAAACTTATTAGAATCTTATTTGGATTTGTCTACTTTGGTTTCCCATAACTAAGGCTCTGCCTCATCTAACCTGCCGCTACTGATTATAAAATAAAATTAATGTTTAAACTCAGGTTAAAATTTGAACTTAAGTATTTTCGTTTTTGACATTTGTTTTCATCGTCAATAACAATGCATCATCAACGAAATCATTTCTTACCACATCAATCATTAAGTAACTTACAAGCAGCTATAAACATCTAGACAAGATTTGGAAAAATGTAGATAAATGATTTGATTTTTGATTTTGATGAAACATATATAAAGTCGTTTTAATATAACTTTCACTAATTGTGTAGTAGAATGTAAGAACACTTTTGATGCAATAATCGCTAATGGATTATTCAAGCAGGTCCATGGTTTTGTTTCTCGAAGGGAAGCAGATGGCTGCAAATCGTGCAAACCTATAGAAAAGTCGTAACTCGCACGGATTGCGTACAATGATTTTTCAATCGTCCATATTTACAAAATTTTTTAAAAAATACATGAGCGTTGGAATGTCAAGATCTAGTAGCATGTTAGTTGTCCTAGACCGATACAATGAATTAGCAACAAACAGTTTGATTATTTTTCTGTAAATTTTAATTTCATTTGGTTATCATGTGCTTAGTAAAGAAATTTTATTTATAATTTTTTTTAGAAAAACAATATGTAATTACTGTAATCAACAAACTCGAATTTTTCACTTAACCATTCACGGATTTTTGTTTCAATTAGCAAAAGTATCCGTTGATTTAACGTTCACATGACTAAAGTAAAGTTACATCAACATTGAAAAATTTCAATTCAGCACATTACGCTAATGATGTATGTATATATTTTGATTTTGTAAACGGGTGTATTGGAACTTGATGTAAACAGCCTGAAATTAAAAGTTTAACAAAACAGCCAGTTGGTATCTAAACGTAATCAACTAAATGAATGAAGCTGTCAATCAAACATTACTGTTCTGCACAGACAACAATAGAAAATCTATAAGTCATGAATAATTTAATGGGACATTCGTCAATATTAACAGGTTGACAAGATTCCAGTCATTCCATTGATGTCCGATAAACTTGTGATTAACAACATACAGTTTAACGTAATATAAATCAAAATTGGTTATCTCGTTTTGTTTTTATTATTTCCGTTTATGATTGTGTGGATATATTATTATCCACAAGGAATAAAACATAAAGCTTTAACTGAAAAATTATATTGAATAAAATTTGTCCCAGTTTGATTAATAAAAATATTTTAAACTTAAGAATTCTTTATTATCGCCTAAAATAGTTTTTGATATTTGATGAAATTTAAATGTATTTGTTTAATATTACGTTATGTAAGTGCAACGTGTGCTTGCAATAACTAAGTTTTCATAAAAAGAATATGCATTACCGGTGCATCTACGTGCTCAGGATTTCTCATCTACGAGTTGAAATCAAAAGCATCAGTTGCAATTTCAATTGGTACTTGTAGGTATAAGCCAAAATCGAAAATGAAACTACTGATTTTTGATTAAACTTCAAACACGATAATGTTTATTTATTTTCTCAACATACAAGTATTTGGGAAACCGTAACCTCGCTGTTTGTAAATGAACAAATGGTATTTTAAAAATTGATACGCTATTTTGTGGGTGTAAATTAGAAAAGTGAATGTCATATTATTTTAAACTAAATTACTTAATTGCTTTCGTGAAGTTCATTGTTGCTAAACTTCACTTGTAAAAGCTTACAACAATTTTATCCTTAAAGTTTTAATAAAACTTTGTAGCTATTTATCACTTTAAATATAATTATTCTGTATAAATCTATCTCCCTTCTACCTTCAAGTGTGGAGGATTGTTTAATTACTTATTTTCCTTGTGATCATTTAACTAGTTTTTTTACAAACTTATTAACTAAGTAACTAAGTTACGAGCTTATTGTCATGTTTACAATTAATCCAATAAATATACACAAAATGTTCTCATAAATTAGAAAAAATTAAGGAATGAATGAAATTTGAAATATAAACTTTTTTTAAGTAAAGTGACCGGTGGTTACCTGTGCACACCTGTATTTATCTGCTTTTATTTTTTTAATATAACTTTTTAAAAAATAAGAATGCAAAAACGAATTGTATCTGAGATCTCAAGCTACAAATTTTATTTGAAAATTTTTTTAGTTTCTTGACTTGTTACAAAGGTAAGTATTTTTTAAGAGATCTAATTATACAACTGCAGTAAAGTCCTTTTTCACGAACATTATTTTAACAAAACTCTTTAAGAAATGATGATAGAGAAAAATTATAAAACAATTACGTAATCGTGTGGTTACGCACTCGCCGTCACGTGGCTAGTGCGCAACTCTTCACAGGCGTACGTAATATGCTTCTTTCAATTCTTTTTACGTAATATACTATAAAAAAACGCATATTTCGTGAACTTCAGATTCATTTTTTATCCCTTCTATTTTTCGCAATGATGTTATCGATACTCTTTTAAATGGCACTACCTAATTTTTTGCAGTCACTTTATCAGTTGGTAACGATCATTTGTTTTACCGTTACCTTGAAGAAAATGGTTTGTTATTTTTAATAAATGATTGATAAAATGACTTAGAGAAAATTTTTATCACTTGTTTCAAAAATACTTGCAAAATATCTAGTTTTTGTTTTTCGCTGCGTGTATGCTTCTAAATGCTTCTAAAGATTTCCAATTTTTTTGAATCACAGGTTATATCACTTGGATAAGTTTTTTAATCTGATAGAATACGCATTTAACTACCTAGTTTAAGAATTTCATATATTCCTTAATTTTGTTCGATCCAAATGTCTACATTGATCAAGCTAAAAATGTACACACTTAACCCAATTTATCGTTTTAATTACTGTCTTCCAGAAAATTTAATTTCCTAGCTGATTTTCTAATTGTAGTTTCTTGATTATTCAATACTTTTCTCACTCTTAACTCCGATTACACTAATTTACTTTTTCATTAGCTTTACTCTCAGAAATTGTTTTCTTCTTTCCTTTTTATATTTCACCACGTCCTTCGCCATTGTCCCAGCTTGGTTCCAATTTAAGCCTATCCTCTTCATTGATTGATTAATTTCTTTATTCCACGACTTACTTGGTCTTCCTGTCTTTCTTCTTTTTACCTTATTTCCCAAACTTGTCTTCTATCCGGTAATCTTTTGCTATGTTTCCATCTTATTGCGCCTTCCCAATATATTTTTTAACATTTTCCATTTCCAATCTTTCTCTTACGTCTTCCGTTTCTTATTTTGTTCATTATGGTGACTTTGGCTACATTTCTCAGGTATTTCATTACTTGTAGTTTTTGTTGTTTCTCCGTTAGTACCCATGTTTCCCTTCCGTATAATAAGCTGGATAAGATTTATATACAGTGCGAACGTTTAGTCTGAAATAATTAATATCTATAAGCTCCAGATCGTTTACGACGATAACCTTCAGACAGATCAATTTGGTTTTTTTTAAAACACGTATTTCTTAAAATGTAAATTAATTTTTTACTCTCTTACTTTTTGCAATGACGTCATTGATATTTTTTTTTTATAAGGCACCACCTACTTTTTTTGCAGTTTGAACAGATTTAAGCATTCTGAGTTCAGACATGTGTCACTTTTCACATTGACATTGACAGTTCCCGAGATGTTAATATTTAAGATAAGACATAGTATTTTTGACACAAGCGATAAAAATTTTCTGTAAGGCACTCTGTCAGTTGGTAACAATCATTTATTTACTATCATACTGAAGAAAATGGTTCCTAAAAGCACAAAATCGAAATTTTGATTATGATTTTTTGCCTATCGGTCAAATAACTAACCATTATCTTCAAGGTAAAGGTAAAAAAAAATATTCTTTACCAAGTGATAAACTGACTCACAAAACTTTTTTATCAACTGTTTCAAAAAAACTAGTAAAAAATTTCTAGTTTTTGTTGTACTTAAAAAATTAATATCAAAACTGACACACGTTTAAACTGAATTGAACAAAACTGATCTGTGCGAGGGTTTTTGTCTTTAAAGATCTGGAACTTATATACAGGGTGTCCAGAAACTCTTCTGCCAAACAGAAACTATAGGTACTAGAGGTTATTTTATATGGATTTACTCAATTTACCTTAATCCGAAAATGTTTCTCAAGTGAGCTGCAGCCCTTTGAAGAAGATATCGTTATAAGAGTTTTCTTTAAATCTTTCAATAATGCTGTTACTTAAAAATTTCAAACTTTCTATAATCAATAAACGATTACAAACCCGTCATTTGCTGTAATTACTTTTTTTACAACCTTCACAGCCGTATCAGTATAGAGGTAGACCAACGGGTATTTTTATTAAAAATGTTTTATTTTTTTGTATCTAACATCAAATTTGAGAAATTCAAGATCATTTTCATAAAAATCTCCTTTTCTTTGAAATCGATATCATAAACCGTTTTCGAGAAAAGTAAATTAAATTTTTTTGTGTCAGATATGATTTTATAAAATTGCTACTGCTGATATCAAAACTGTAGTATGAAAGTTGATCTATTAAAATTGTGTGGGATATACAGTCGAATGCTTTACTTATATCGAAAAAAAAATGCATTTGTGTACTAGTCTGCCGTGAAAGCCTTCGATAATAGCAGTTAGTATTGGTCAGTAATTGCATCAATAATGCTATGATTTTTTTAAAAACCATGTCCGCTGTACCTGTAACCTGTAGTACAAGATATTTTTTAAAAACTTTTGCAAAAATTCGAACTATTGATATGGGTCGATAGTTTTCAATTTAATTCCTATTGCCATTCTTGAAAATCTGAATTACTGTTAATGTTTTTAAAGAACTAAGAAAGTGTTGCGAGGTTATATATTGCTTTGTCAGGGTATAATTACCAGTTCAGACGACATACCATAAATATCAAAACTTTTTTTTTGATGCAAGCATGTTGTCAATAGCATCTTGCTTACTTTATTGAAAGATAATATTAAAATTTTTAAATTTGGATTTGGAGATGTGTTTACCATGTTACCCTCCAAATTAGTTATGGCATTAGTAGATAAGGGAAAAGCTTTACTTTGGATAGTAAAACCAACATTACAAAAATAATTGTTGAAATAGCCTGCGGCAAGTTGGTCAACAATGTTAGTAATTGCCTTTCTTCTATACTCGTTGATGATATTCCAGCTTGTTTCTGATGAGTTACTGGAATTTCCAATCCATTTGTTATTGTACGACAGCTTTGCAACCAGTAAAGCTTGTTTATTACTTAAAATATCAAACTCAAATTTTGTTTACACTTAGGCCGGTAACTACCTTAACTGTCTATGGTTTAAAATTTGTGAGAAAAAGGTATGAGAAAAAATTGTCAAACTTTGTAATCGAAAACGATATATGATAAAATCAAACAGAAAAATTTGTATATTTTGTGACAGATCAATGTAGAATTAAATTTTCTACAACTTTGTTTTACTGTCTGTCTACCAAATCTTACCCGTTTGCCGTGAAACTCGATTTTTATAAAACATTTTTATTGACAACTCGAAATTATAAGACAGATCATCAAAACTTACAACAAAATTGCTGGACAGATTATTTTAAATATCCTTAAAAGAATATCGGAATAAACTGGAACGGCTAAGTAAGTGATGAATTCCTCGTAAACATGTCAGCATTCAAAATATGTGTTTGTGAGATATCGATATACTGTGATGCGCAATAAGGATGGAATTTGTTTTTTTGTATTACTTTATTTACAAAAGTTTCCGGAATTCCAACAAGCATGTTTTTTTAGTATTTGCCAATAAACGACTTCCATTCAATTTTCCGGTGGAATAAATCATACTAATTAATTTTGCGGTCGAAAACTTACTCATTATTACTAACAATGCAAAAATACAATAAAATTGTGATAGATTCAACAATTAGTAACACAACCGTAACAACAGCAAACCATGGACGTTCGCATTTCACCGCCTATTGCTAAAATCGAGTAGAGAATTTAATTCTACATCAATCTGGGAGAAAATATATAGTGTTCCATTTGATTTTATTAAGTAATTCATCATTTTCGATTACAAAGTTTGACATTTCTGTTCTCATACCATGTATAACCGATGTTATCTTTGAAGTCATGAACAAGAGACCTAAAGTCTTCATAGTTTTCCACGTAGATTCAGAATAAAAAATAAATACCTAATATATGTTTTTATTTAAAATGTCAAAGTTGACACGTGGTCCATAAAAGTGGGACACCCTTTATAATTGAAAATATTTTTAAACTGTAGCCACTGATAAACCTAAAAAATGGTCAAAACTGATTTTGAAAAATCTACTTTTTAAAAGCAGTATCAAAGGTGCGCGTACTACACAATGAAATTGGAATTAAAAATTATTCACAAGGAGATATAAGAAATAAAACTCTAAATTTGATATCACTTTCTTATGTTCTTGTATAAATTTCGTTATGTATGGAGAAAGTAACTGAAAATTGCAATAAAAAGTGATGTCACTTTGAATCTTGGTGTCTATGTAACTAAGCATGGTAAGATATAATTACATCACATCAGTCAATTACATGCTTCTGAATTTCTTATCGGTTCTGAAAAAGAAGCACCAGCATTTTTATAGTAATCCAGACAAATTCCAGAACTGTATTTTGAATTAAGTGTATAAAAAAATATCTATTAAATATAAAATTTGTTTCATGAGCAAAACTGAAATAATTTTCTAAACAATAGCTAAAGTGTATGACTGTATAAGATAAATTTTTAAACAGGTTGAGTGGCATGTAGACAATCACTCCGTTGTAATTAATTAGAATGGATGTAACTGTTGTAACACTACACACCATATGTAAATCCAATCAGTTAATTGCACTTACACGTTCTGTTAAACATCATTTTCCCTATTTTTTATAAAATGTTAAAATAAATTAAATAAAATATAAGATTATTATAACAATAATTTGTCTAAATACTAGATAATTATAAACAAATAAACTGAAACTAAAAGTAAACAAGGTAAAATGCAGGTTCAATTAACTGTACAATCTTCCAATTAATCAACAGGCGGATTGAATCCTTTAAGCATAATTGTGTCGCCTATAACAACTTACAAATATTACAATTTACATTTCTAATACAACAGAAAAATAATTCAAAAGTTTATGCGTAGGGGAAAGTAGGGTAATTGGACGAACCTAAGCGCGAAATTGTTTTCACATGATTTGGTCGGTCAAAAATCAACAATACTTACACAAATGCCTTAATTGTTTAGTGGTTTATCAAAATAAAATTTTGAAAATTTGATACTTATAAGGGTTAACGAGATAATAAGCATAATACAACAATATGCATTTGCGCACAATTGCCCTAGAGGTAGAGAAATTGTACGCATGTGGTTGGGAAATTGTGCGAAGTGGAGAAAGGGTGGAAATAAATAGAAAACAACATGTTAAATACTTACAATATTTATTTTACATTAAAAAAACAAGCAATTAAGAAAAATCTTATGTCCTATATCTTTATTAAACAACTGTAACTTTACATTAAAGAAATAAATTTATTTATCAGTAATTGATTTTTTCTTGTATGAATGTAAGCTTTCATGAAGCTAACAGCATGGTTAGCGAAACGTCAAGCAGAGAACGTAAGAAGGAAGGACGAACACGGCTCAACCCGGAAGATAATAATCTTAGTGATTTTTTCTTCGTTGAGGATTTATTTAGTCCTAAGTCATAAAGGATACAACTTGTATTTAAATCAGAAACAGTTAAGGGCTTATAATTTTGTCAAACAAAAGTAGCATACGTAATCTTCAGCCGAATCAGCACCTGAGCAATCTGCGTGAGACCACGAGGAGCAGTTGACACATCGAAACCACATTTTGTGGTCTTTGCCGGTGTCATTGCAGATGTTGCACAATTCTGCAGTGGTTTTTTTCACTGAAGATGGCAATAATTCCATGATGATATCGTCGAACTCTCCATCATCACACAAATCATTTTTATTTAGTTCTTGATCTTCAGATGAGTCTGACTCATGTTCTTTTGCTAACTTTTTGTTTTTCTTTTGCTTCTTTGCTTTTGTGGGCTTAGGTACGATCTTATCAATTGAAAATCCGAGGAAACGTACAGCTTTCTTTCACTCTCGTTGAATTTTCTTTCCATCGTTTACTATTTTTCTTTCCTGAGCCTTTTCTAACTTTATCTTTATGGGTGTGCTTGTTAGAATCTCTGAATGCTGTTTGGCTCGAGGTTTGACATTTGAATTTTTTGTCTCTTTCTTGGGGAGTGGTGCAAAAGTAAAAACGGAGTTGTCCTTTGATGTGGAAGGCTGATGGTTGACATACAATGTTTGGTCGACCAATCCCTGTATTTCTACATTTGTTGTCTTATCTGTTGGTTGAGATTCATTTTGAGGAAGTTTACAAACACCAGCGGTTCCACTTGATATCCCTAGGCTGTTACAGTTTCTAGACTCATCCAATATCTCAACAGAAATCTGTTGGTCCTGCAATTGAGGAGCTGAAGCCGCATAATCTTCCTCTGAAGAGTTATTAGGATTGAACGAACATATCCCTGCAGATTTAAACCCTGACAAAGCATTTCTAATTTTTGCTACTTTTACAAAAGCTTTGTTGAAACGCTCTGCTAGGTCATATTCGGTAATCTTTGTGTGACCTGTTGATGTGAGGTAAAAATCACATGCTATGTAAAATGATGTTTCTAGGGGACTGAAAAACGTTAGATCAAGGGGTTGGAGCTTGTTCGAAGTGTGCGGTGGAAGTAAGACCATATGAATGAAGTTCTTTTTGCAGAAGTCATAGGCTTCTATAGATACATGAATGCTGTGGTTATTCAGAAACAACAATACTGGGTCATTCCCGATTGGATGGACATGATTCTTGAAATGGACTAGCCATTGGAGAAAAATTGCGTTATTGCTCCATCTATTAGAAGAGTTTAGGTAAAGAGCATTCTTGGAAAAATGGACCATTTTTCCAAGAATTGGGGTCATTCTTTGACGAGGGTAGAGAGGAAGTGTCCAGAAGCTACTTGCTCCAGCAAAACAGTGATTGTTCTCCCACGTTCCTCAGAAGTCGAAGTCCAATTTGTTTAACTCCTTTCGGCCCATAAACCTTTGCACATTTCTTTTGTACAGTGCTTATACTCGTTTTATCTTGGTTGTGGATCCTGTGGGCAGTAAAATTGTGCTTCTGCATTACTGATTGGAGATTTGCATAAAACAGGTCCACTTCTTTTTTATTGAAACCAGCGATTCTGTTCAGGCTAGTGGGTTCAGGCTGACGAAGTGTAGGGTTGGGATGTCTTTTTAGAAAGCCGTAGAGCCAGTCTTTGCCAGCAAGACCCTGGTCACAGTTAAAGTTAGGGATTTTATGTTCCTGCGCATATTTAAATACCAATCTCCGCAAGTATTTTCTGACAGATGCCGTAGAACAGTTTGCAAAGCTTTACAATACGAGGATATATTGAAAAATTCTTAGCCTACTATAGAACCAAACAAAATTTCAATGTCAAAATATTTTATTACTCAACATATTCTCCTCTTAATTGGATACATTTATTACAGCGAACCTGCAACGTCTCTAGACCTTTCAAAAAAATGTTTCTTCTTGCTCTGCAAACCAGACCTCCACAGCTTCTATTACCTCCTTGTTGGAAGAAAATGTACGACCTTTTAAACTTTTTCAGTTGAGGAAAGAGGTGATAGTCGGACGGAGCCAAATCGGGTGAATAAGGGGGTGTTCTAGTAATTCAAACCCTAAATCACGAATTTTTGCATGGCAACATGAGATTTGTGTGCAGGGGCGTTGTCCTGCAAAAACAAAACACCTTTGGATAGCTTTCGCGTCTTTTCTCTTTAATATTTTCCCGTAGAGTGGTCAGTAATGTCGAATAGTAATCTCCAGTTATTGTTCTACCCTTATCCAAAAATCAATCATGATTACTCCATGGCAATCCCAAAAACTGAAGCAAGAACTTTTCCAGCAGATTTTGGACACGAAACTTCTTAGGTCTTGGAGAACCAGAGTGTCGCCATTCCATCGATTGTTGCTTTGTTTCTGGATCGTAGAAATGTACCCAAGTCTCATCCATAGTAACAATTCGGTTTAAGAAGTCTACATCGTTTTCAAATCGAGCACAGATCGAACGCGATGCTTCTACCCTTGCACGCTTTTGGTCAACATTCAAACATTTGGGGATCCATTTTGCAGCAATTTTTCTCATGTCCAAATTGACGTGAACCATATGATGAACGCGTTCGTATGAAATATTCAGTGCTTCAGATATCCGTTTTAGCCCAATTCGACGGTCTGATAAAATCATGTCATGAACTGCATCGATATTTTTCGGGGACTGACACAGAAACTGGCCTTCCCGATCGGTCATCATCTTCAATGGAAAATTTACCTCTTTTGAAGCTTGCATTCCAATTTTGACGGTCGCATACGAAGGACATTGATCACCAAGGGTATTAAGCATATCTTCGTAAATCTGCTTACCTCTTAACCCTTTTAAATACAGGTACTTGATGATGGCTCGATACTCCAATTTTTCGATTTTCACAATTTCGGTGGACATCTTTTTCATTTAATTTATTGCGTGACTCTGGTTTACTTTTTGACGTCAAACTTTACACTGACACTTCTAATAAGTTATTCTTCGTTGCTATGGTAACGCAATATTTTGTTTATGCAAGGAACTGGTCTAGGCTAACTAGATATCAATACATCCTCGTATAATCTGCCAATTCTTGCTCAATCTCTGGTGAAAAAGTTCCAACGTGGAACATAGACCACGTCGAGTTTCAATTGCCTTCTTAACGTTGACCCGGGGATAGAAAACAATCGAACAACTTCACGAATTTTCCTTCTATCGTTTCGGATTGCTTGAAAAACCTTTGTTAAAGTTTCTTGATCATATAAAGCTTTCTCCGTTTTTCTTACCTATTTATTTGGCATCTGAAAACAACAAAGAGGAATGAGATCCGTAATCACTATTCAACCCCTTGGAAGGGAATTGTGCGCACCGTCGGGAGAATTGTGCGTACCAGTGCGCACCATTACCCAAACACGCATGTTGAAATATATCCGCATGAATCCGTTTAACCGATAATTAATTTACTAAACCAATTACAGTAAATGAGAAAGGAAGAACCAACAATAATCAATATATGTACTAAGGATTAAAAAACCACATAACCTCAAAGTGCAGTTAGAGAAACACGTGGTTTTCTAGTAGCTCTAGAGTGTGCCACATGTTCGCAGCCCCGCTTGGGTTTCTTCCCCTCTCCCAACAAATCTCCAAATGGTGGTGCGCACGATTATCCGCCGCGCACAATTACCCTACTCTCCCCTAAGTATTCAATAAATTGGTTTTTGTATCTCCACCCGGCTAGAATCTAGGACAGGCTATTTTATTGTTCATTGGAATTAAGTGTAGGTTGCTAAATTAAAGAAAATATATTGAAAGATTAAAATATATTATTATCTGAATCAGGAAAGATGAGCTTTACGTCACCACTGTTCCAAACTATCAAATACATACGTTCATTATCGAGGATTTACTGTTTTACAATCAAAACAAAGATGAATGATTATGAAAACGCGAGATAAAAGGTATTCCTCTCTTTATTTGTTTTATGAATTAAGACTTCAGTTGTAATTTTAATAAATAATCTCTGTTTTACCGATCCTGTGTCTAACAATCACAACAATCATAACCTGTCATTTTACTTGTATTAATTGCTTGTATTGTGTGTCAGTTTTATTCACAAAAACAGTTCTTTTCAGAACTCATACTACGTATTTAATTGAGCAGGTATGTCTGCTAAGGGTAAAACTTTACGTTCCCAAAGTCAACAATTTGTGTTGAATTTGCTGGATTATTTCCAAAGGGAAAAAGAGAACGGTGGTCCACTAATACTAGTATCCAGTGTACAAGAGG
This sequence comes from Abscondita cerata, assembly GCA_030710515.1. Classification (NCBI taxonomy): domain Eukaryota; kingdom Metazoa; phylum Arthropoda; class Insecta; order Coleoptera; family Lampyridae; genus Abscondita; species Abscondita cerata. Next base: position 103,437 of record JALBCR010000528.1, on the reverse strand, counting down.
TAATGTTTAAAGTAACATATAAATTGTTATTATAATAGTAATTTCCTAATCGACAGCGTGTCGCAAATGCATTGGAAATTTCTCATGCTACGGTTAAGCGAATAGTTTCTCGTAAGAAGCAGAACCCCATTTTACAAACTCCTGGTGAAATAAGATTGCGAAAAAAGAACAAATCTACTGATCTACCAGATTCTTCAAAGATGATAATACGGAATACGCTGTATAATATGTACTCACAGAGTAAGTTAGGTTTTTTTATTGTTTTAGTTGCTTTAATATTTTTATTTTATAGAAAAACATGTTCCATTCCGTTGTTAAACACCGAGTTACAGGGAAAGCACATTCTTTTAAGTAACAGCAGTTTCACTCGTACTCTACATGAAATAGGATTAAAATTCAAAAAAGAATCCAACCACAAAGCTTTGGTTGAAAAATTAAATGTAGCGCAAATACGACTTAAATTTCTAAGAGGATATACGAGGGGCAAGTAAAAATAAGGTTCTCAACGCTGTACATTCGCCGCGCGAGATACTAGGAGAAATCCGGCAACACCGCCTTCATTGTTGATCCCCCACTCCATTCCAACTACCTGGAAGATTACTGCGAAGCTTAGTGCCAGTCTAACAGCCATCCGCGATGGAGCCCGCAATCGCCGTCACCGCCAGGTGTGAAATCCGTTCAGTGATTCGATTTTTTAAACGCGAAGAAGCTTACACCTATTGAAATTCATAGACAGTTGGAAGAAGTTTATGGCAAAGCTTGCATCAGCGTCCAGCACGTCCGCAAATGGTGCAGGGAGTTCTCCGAAGGACGCACAGACGTTCACGACGAGCAAAGGGAGCGGGAGGAAATTGCTTGATCATGCCCCCTACAGCCCTGATCTTGCTCCCAGCGACTTCCACTTGTTCCCGAAATTGAAGCAACACTTAGGTGGACAACGCTTCAGTACAGATGAAGAGGTGAAGGAAGCGGTCACCAAGTACATTGGCGGCCTAGCGACGGAGTTCTTCGAAGCGGGTTTTCAGAAGTGGATAACTCGTCAGAAAAAATGCGTTGAAAAATCTGGCGACTATGTAGAAAATAGTTTGAAATACAAGCTTTCAGATGGTATACATATTTATTGCAATAAAAAATGCCTTAACACTGAAAAAAATGTGAGAACCCTATTTTTTACTTGCCCCTCGTATGAACAATTTAAACTCACCTTTAGGGCGTCAAATTGTTTTTTCCAACGAAACGTGGATTTATTCAAAAGGAAATCCTAGAAAGTCTTGGCAAGATGAAAGTTCTCAAAGTGTGAGGAAACCGGAAGGGTATGATGGAAAAAGATTTATTGTTATGCATGCAAGAACAAAAGAAGGTTTTATCGATAATGCTTCAATGGTATTTGCTTCTAAATCATAAGATAAGGATTGCCACTGTGAATTAAATGCAGAATTCTTTAAGAAATCGCTTGTTGACCATTTACTGTGCAATTTAAAAGAACCTTCATTGATAATAATGAATAAAGCTCCGAATTATTCGACACTAATTGAAAAGTTTCCTACATTATCTCAAAAAATAAAATCAATTTTGATTCTGCATTATTTAAAACTGAACTGTTTGCGTTATCAAAACAAGTTCATAAGGAAAAAAGATATGTAACAGATAAACTAATCAGGAGCGCTGGAGATGAAATTCTTAGATTACCTCTATACCACTGCGACTTTAATGCTATTGAACTTGTTTGGGCAGATGCAAAGCGTTACTGTAATAATCACATCGGAAGGGATGGTTATAAAGATGAGAATGTATTAGCAATGTGGGAAGAGGCTTTACAACATAGTTCCGGTGTTTGGGCGAATTGTGTGAACATACAGACGAATTAATTTTGGAATGGTACAAACGTGAAAAAGTTTTAGATTTTACTGTTAATGGACTTATAATACAAAGTGAAGACGATAGTACTTCGGAAAGTGATTGGGACAGCGATTAAAATTTTCAACAGCTTGTCAACATACATCTTTGGTTATCCGCAACCAACAATTTCAGAATATTTATTTGATATTATTTTCAAATTCATGTTTAGTTTCTCATTATTTGTGTCTGTGTTATTGCTATTTTTGTAATGCCCTAATATATCCTAAAAAACAGAAGGTTTTGACCTACCGAGGGATACTCTGCAACACTATAAGTTGTAGTAACCATGTTTTCTAAACAATCTTCTAAGGTAATGAATGTCATTAGTTGTATATATTTGTAAATATTTATTTTGAATTTACATTGAACTCGATTGTACTTTGCAAACGTAATATCTACATATGAAAACTACCGAAGGTGCGATAATTTTACTGCAATTGAATGGTTTATGTTACTATTTGTAAATTAAACACAATTATAATAAATAAATAGTTTTGTTTCCATACATTTTCTCTTCACTTTTAGTAAATAACAATAAGACTTTTCATTATTCTAACCTAAAAGTGACAATTTGTATGTTGTGATAAATTAGACTGTGACGTTTTCGATGGAATTAGGCATTTCAATGCGCTGTCAGATAGCTGTCAAAGACCTTTAAAAATGGCTGCTGTAGGGCAAACTTACGTATAATTAGATGGATTTTATCATTGAATTATAGGATTTTAATATCGTTTACTCGTTTAATTGATTTGTAATGTACTATAATGCTAGCATTTGGTTGTGTAGTGAACTGTAGCAGTAGAGGAAATCGTGACAGTGTTAAGTTTTTTACAATCCCTGTTATTTGTAATTTTAAACATAAATTGAGTTAAAATAGTCTTTCACAGATTCTATAACTAACTTAATTAATACAACCACTAAAAGTACAAGAAATCAACAGAAATTACACACATTCGAATGAAAACAAAGGTTTGTTTGCCCTACAGGCGCCATTTTGCCAAAAGCGTTGAAATGCCTTATGGTTATTGATGGTTATAGTTTCTGATTTGACTTTAGTTTTAAATATTAAATTATACGAATTTACTTTCCTGATTTAGATAGTATATAAAAAGTGCCTAAAAGAATTGTCCCGAGACGCGGATTTAAAATGTTGGTGATTAAAAACAAATTTTCAGGAATAACTTATACGCTCGTATGCCATCGACAAGAAAATTTAACACCTTAAGAAATTAGCCAGTAAGAAACCTTATATTAAGTCAAAAACACGCGCTTAAAATTGACAGATAAGTGTTTTGTTACTTCTGACAAGTAATTTTGAAAATTGTGAAATAATTAGCCTTTAGATTGATGGACTAAGGTTTAATGCCCAGTTTATTTATATGATATTATTATGATAAACGTGTAAGTTTCATTGAAACGAGAATTAAAGCGAATAATTAACCGTTTTAAAAAATTGTGATAAGAATATATTAAAATAAATTTAATTGATCAATAAAAAAATTAATTAAAATTTTCGTACACAAATTTTAGTAGCAACATATTTGTGTATTTATTTAGAGCTTTAGCTTTTATAATTTAGTGTAGAGCAATATGCTATAATAAAAATCTTAATTTAAAGCTTCATGAAAACCTGCAAACAAAGCTTTGAACGTTTGTATGTATAAACAGGTTGATTTATAAGACGTCGGTACGTGTATCTCGAGTAATTAAAAAAAAGGTGACATTTAATTTATAAGTAATTAAAGATTATTTTTAATTAGATCTGAAGTTAACAAATAAAATGGTCACTAAAATGAGTTTTGATTAACGATGTACATCGAAGCACAAAAAGTTTATTATTTGCCGAAAAGTTTTATAGATCAGCTGACTTACAGAATGTAATTTTCGTCGTGTTAAAATTCTGTTCGGGTATTCTAATACTCTAAAATTTGTGCATAAATTAGACATGGTTTCAGAAAACTGTCTGGTGTAGAGGTGTGGCTGATAAATAATGGGATAACTGTCTGAGATTGCGAGTTTCCGCTTGACCAGTGCCCACAGTCGCTTCTGAAAATCCAGCCGAGCAAAAAATTGCTTAGCATAAGAGATAACCATATTAAATACAAGACACGCAACAATTCATTTTCTTTTTGTTTCTCATTGTTACAATTCCAAAAAGGATTTCATGTTACTGAATACTAATCTTTTAGATTGTACAATCGAGTTTTAACTAAATATAGGACAGAAAAAATAAGTATATTTGAATTAGACCTTAGCTTCTATTGAATAGATAGTTTATCCAAGGCATTTTAATTTTAATCCATAATATCATTAGCAGTGTTATTCTAGTAACACAAACATGCAATAATAACTTAATTGCAATTTCGGCTACTATTATTTATTGGTCATTATTTGCTCATATGAAGCCGATCATCTAAGTTAGTCAAAGTGGTTTTGATTCTGGATAATTAATGCTGAGTTCTGTTTTGTATAGAAAGCAGTGGAACAATAATCAAAACTGCAATAAAGTTAAAGTGACATGTATGAAGCGATAAATATTGTATGAATTACAATTTATTTATTTTATTGATGTACATGGAGATACCCAGTCGGTATGCGAATATAAAAGTCAATATTTAAGAATACAATTATGATAAATCCACACTACTGAACGAATACTTAATCCTTTAAAATGATGGCCTTCGATTTCATTAAAAGAAGACCCTTAGCATTAGGGTCATTCGACTTTTTGTTCACACGTATTCAAAAGGAAAGAAAAAGAGTAATAGTAATTGATGACCAACAATAGTCGACTATTCGCCGATATTAAACTACATCGTTTGTTCAAGATAAATCTTATATTGTTAGATAGAGTACTTGTTTCATGTCTAACAAAAGTTATGTTAAATAAGAAATACTCGTCTATGATTAAATTAAATGTAAAAATAAAAAATGAAAAGCAAAATTATTCAAAATGAAATAAACTATTTATTTCATTAAAAACGTTTGGAATTACATGCACGTTACGAAATTCGTAACCAAAGTTAATGCATCAAGTCCAAAGTTATTTATGAAAATTGTAAAATATTTCTATCAAAAATGCTCAAACCATTGTATTTTGAGGTAGCAATTAAAGTTATTTACAATACAAGATGCGTATGTGAACTTTTTATTTTGTGGTGAGAAGGTAGTGCAAACGGTCAAAGCAAAAAGTTTTCGAGTTAAAAAAGAAATTGTATTCAATCTTTCCTACTACGAATAATTAACAATTTATAATGTTTTCCAGAAATAGAAAAAAAGGGCCAAATTTTATACCAGTAAACCGTAATGCACTAATTGCAGCCATTGATACCGCATGGGAAACGATTAATATTAATTATATTGATACCTTGATAGCGTCAATGAGCAGACGCCTCCAAGAATGTATCAATAATAATGGAGGTCACACCCATTATTGATTTCTTATATTTATTTATATAGTAATACCTTTATTTAAAAAAAAGTTTTCATTTAATTTTAAACTATAACTTGGTATCTTAATTATAATTATGTAATAAATTCTTGTCAAAAACTAAATATATACGTTGACAATAAGAATTGCCTTAGTTTTTATTTTCACTTTTTATATTAACTACAGAAAAAAATGAAACGTCATAAAATATACATTTTGTAAGAACTAAATATTTTTTTTTAATAACTTACAATAATTAGTAGGTTAGATTTATTTAAAAATAAGTAATAATCAGTCAACCCAAATAACCATGTTTAGTTTTTTGATTTAATTTAAAAGTTATTGCTTGTAGACGTTTTTTAAATCAAAATTATTTCTAATTTTATTTTGTAAACATTTCCTAAACAAAATTTTGATTCGATAATTAATCGAGCTATGGTGTTTAATTAGCGATACCTTCAAATATATTCTTTAAAGAAAAAATTAAGTAAGCAACGTAAATTACCTATTTTCTAAAACGTGCTTAGTGTAATGATTCATTCTACAGTCCTTCTATAAGATAACCCCTGCTGAGACTACCTGCTGTTAGAATTGTAAATGATACCCTTAAGCCCGCTTCACAATGTGCAAACTTTTGTTTACAGAAATTGTGGTGTCCAAGTTTTAAATTTCATGAGTGTACACTCCTTTTGACAAATTATATTTAATTATTGTCAGTTATTTGTTCATAACAATTGTTCTTTCTGTTCTGGTTTTTCATTAAAAATAAAAGTCTATAACAAAGATGAACGAATTGACATGATTTTTATCATTGGATAATGCCTGCGAAACTGTTTATTGGTAGCACAACATTCCGTTCAGAAGTTTCCTAACATGAACCATCCAAACAAATCCGTTTTCGAAAGACTGTAGGTTTAATTCAGACAAACTGAGACTGTCCAGTACAAAAATCGTACCAAAAGAAAGCATATGACACAAATCGAAGAAATTGAATATACTATTATTGCGTCTGTAAACAAAAATCCCCATATAGGACAAAATCAAATTGTCCAAAATATCAACATCAGTCAAGCGAGTGTCTCAAGGATTCTTAAAAAACACCATTAGGGATATGGGAAGTAACCGGCCTCAACCGAGATTGATCTGAAACTTTTTGTGTAAACTAATTATAGTATGCTAAGTTGAATGGTGCTAATTTTGGAACGGTAAGTGATCCTGGTGTGTCGTCAAAGTTGGTATTGTAATAAGTGTAACCTACCAACCAACCCGTTTACCCCCGATCACATGAAAACATGTAATTTTTTACAGAAAGAAATTGGGTCATTTATCTGTCGTTCCGTGCTTAAAAAATAGCACCATTCGACTTGGAACATTTTACTTAGTTTACAAAAGTTTTAGACTAATCGGGGTTGGACGCCGTTACTTTTCTTAAACCTCATTATTATTATCATAATTATAATATCCTTCTTTATCAAGAACTTTCCAAAAATGATTTCGGCGATCAAGGTGCGTTTTGTATGTGAGTATTGGATAAAGTGGTAGAGAATGCATTTTTTAATATTGTTCTGTTTAGTGACAAGTGTACGTTTCACAACAACGGATCCGTTAATAGACACAATACTGAAGCACAAAAATTTTTAATGCTGATTTCCAAAATCGGTAAATTGGACGAAATGGCTCTCAAAATTGGCCCCAACGTTCGCCTGAGCTGAATGCACCAGATTTCATTTTTTTTACATTCCTCCAATGTAAAAGAAACTATTTATAACACTCCTCCAACAACACCAGATGATATGAAAAAGCGCATCAGGGAAGGTTTCCGAAATATAGGCCCAGAAATGTTGGCAATTGTTGCTGAAGTTTTAAAAAAAGAATACGTTTGTATTTAGAGTCGTCATTTTGAACATTCAATATAAGCTGTTATTTTTGTTTTCTTTCATTTCTTTTTACTTAAACTAGTCCACAATATTTAAAACTAAAGTATTTACTGCTAATAAAATAGTGTTACATTAAACCTGTCGTTTGTTACTCCGAAAATATGCTTTTTCCATGAGAACATGAACAGCTAAAAACTAAGTAATGCCAACAGATAACTGTAACGACGATTGAATGTTTAAATGCAAATCGGTCTCTAAGCGATAACTTAGAATGCAAAACACTCGTGTCGATAAAACCAAGTATTTCTGTACAGTAGCATACACGCAAAAGAATACCTGATGCGTATTTCGCTCTTACTATAATACAATAATGAGTGGACAAGCATGTTAAAACTGAATTATTGTGAGCATCTCTTTGTTTTGACGCGAATATGGTTGCTAAGCAAGTAGGTTTTTTCAATTGCTTTGTACAATAACGTTTAGACTTCAAAAAATCAGTTATAAATTGCAAATCATGTAATTGTAACCGAAGAAATTGTTTCTGTCAAGGGATATTTACAAGCCATATCAAGTTAAAAAGCTTGCACGCCTTGGAAATGGACACTGCTGCAATGAAAATAGTGACGAGTCGTCCACCTCTGCACCGTTGATTAAAATATTGGTAAAGATAGTCAACCTTACGGGATTATGCGACCCCGAAATTTGTTCTAAACATCAGAGGTCGGTAGTATCGCTTTGTGCTAAGAAAATACGTCAATTGTATTGTAGAATTTACAGAACAGTATTGCCGATAAATGTGAAATAGAAAACTGTAATTTTGCTGATAGTTTATGCTAAGGCACGACATTGTTGCCAATGCATCATGCCGTTGATTGAAATATTGGTGCATTGAGTCAATGTTGACAAACAAACAAAAACATGCGTTCTACAATATACAAGAATTTATTGATTTTTGTCGACGTACTAATTAAATGTGTGTCCTTTGTTATATATTTTTTTCTATTGTCTGTTAATTGTTCAATGTAATAATATTTATTTGTATCTTTCTTACGTAAGGTTATAACAATGGTTATACCATCATGACAAACACATATATGTACAAAGATTGTATACATACACATGTGAATAAAGTTTATTATTATGAAAAAAAACCTGCAGATTTAAAAGTATTAATTTCGTAAAGAAATCGTTGAAAAACGTTCTCCCAAAAAAAACAATTTCTTTAAATACTTTTGAAAATTCCATACTCATATATTTATTACATTAACATCGTTTATCCGTTGAAAATGTTTTAAAATCTATTAGGCTTACGCAAGTAAATTTCTAAATTTTGGTCATTGAAATTAAAATTTTTTAACATAGAAACGCTATCCCTTTTTATGTTGGAACGAATGTTGAATTTTCTTATATTACAATCTAACGTACTCAACTGTTTGCATCTAAACAATATTATAACAAGCCTACTCATTTACTAAAGGTGTTGCTAAAAGTATGCAATTGTAGAATTTCTGACTAAGCCGATAAGGAATGTGACTCATAAACGATAATCCGGAAGACTCCTCGTAATACATTTGTTTCAATATCAACTTTAGGTGTACTTATATTTTAAGATATGATAAACGCATTACAGAAGCATCTATGCAAAGCTTAATGATTATCTGTTTTCCTACAAGCGTGGTCTTTCAGTTTTTAAAGACATGCCATGCGAAACGTTGAAACGTTCTGTACAATACTTCAATTCCATCAAGTTTTATGAGAACGGTGTAGAAAGAAAATATATACTGTATCGCAGGTTTCCAATGGACTATAAATTCAATTTTAAGTCTGTGGGAGGACTTAAAGGGAGAAGGAACTTTGTACTTTTAACGTCACGAATAAATCAAGATCCTCTAGAAAATGCTTTTTCAATGATTCGTGCTAGAGGAGGTTATAATGCCCAACCGTCTGCCCGCAAATTTAGGCTTGCATTACAACATAACATGCACATTCGCTTGCAAATACCAATAGAACAAGGGAATTGTGAAAAGATAACGACGAGATACTATATGGTATAGATGAACAATTTAACACTAACTATGAGGAGGGATAACAAAATTGGGACAAATGAAAGTGTAGAAAATAATGAAACAAAGAGATCGTCTAGAACCTGTCTGGAGAACAAAATCAATGAAGACAATGTCGTAATTAATAGTTCTTTAGAATCTTGTTCAGTGTCGTATGTTGCGGGTTATTTAAGTCACTACATATATAAAAAGTACATTGTAATACGTGTAAGGAAATGCTAACAGTTAACGACTCAAGTGTTTTCAATGTGAACGAATCATTAATTCTATATAAAGATTACAGCAAATCTGATGGAATTAAATACTTACACAGACCATCACCCGAATTCTCAAAATTTGTGTTTTTTTTTATTGAAACTTTTACTGAAGAATTTCATCTTTTAAAACAGATTATGGTTTATTGGAAAAAATTAAACTCCGTATAAAAAATGTCTCAACAGCAGTGTGAATTCATGGTTCAGAGAATGCGACACTCATAAACTGTTAATTATCGATCAGTTGGTTAAAATAAAACTATATCGAACCTTAAAGTGGGAGGCTAATAAACATATTTCTAATAGCTATAATTACAGTGATGTCACAAAACCACACCGTAAAATAAGAATATTATCTGCATAAATAAGTGTAAATGTTTGGATATGTTTTATGTATAGCATTGTATTAGGTACGTTATTATTTATGTGTAAATTGTTTGTAAATTATTACTATTATTTTAGATCAGTTGGAATTGTAATTTTTGAAACAATGTTTATAATTAATGAGCTATTTTACTTTAATTAAACTATTTTAATTCGAAACCATGATATTTTGATACAGTTTCAAAGAGTAAAATCCTAACTTTTTATCTCTACTAACAGATAACAAAGTGTCACTTTTCGTAAATTATTTTTTCCCTCGGGAAAAAAGTGAGTACTATTTTTAACACCAAATTTCCCTCAATAATTTTCTAATTCTATTGTAATATGATTTTTCAATATTAAATCGTCATTTATTTCGTCACAGAAAAGAATAGTGTATTATACACGTATTATCCGCACCGCGTCGGGAGACAACACACCTCAAGCTAAAATCTAGTACTTTTATTTTTAGAAGTAATAGGAATAGGTTTTATTACCAAGTGAATTTAAATTTGAAGGTCTAGTGGAACCCACTTTCCCTAAAAAACACGGTAACTTGTTGCCTTTTGAATTGAAAAATTTGAAAACCAATTTTATTTAAAATCCTTTTCAACTGAACACGTAAAAACAAGTAGATACAAAAACCAATAATTTTGCGTTTCTGAACTCTAGTGGTATTTCTCCCAGTATGTTCTACTTTATTCCTAACGAAGTTATTAAATGACAAACAAATGTCAACATTATTATTTGCAAGTTAAAAAATAAAGTGCAAGCATAATTTGTAAAATAATTGTTTCTTATTTATCTAACACCGACCAAACCAAACTGTTTTAACAAATAACGCTTCGCATGTATTTTAGTAAATTATTAAAAAAAACATTGTCATTAAAATCCAAGATATGTATCATCAATGGTATTATTCATAAATAAAAATTCGTCACTTTTAATTACTAGTTAATACGTTTACTAAATATTTGAAAACGTTGCAACATTGTATTGACAAAAGTAAATTTTACGGATTGTATGTTGCGCCATTTTACAACGGTGGAATAAATTGAACTATTCTATTTCAAGAATCGTACACATTATAACTTAAGCGCTTCAGTACAGGTAAAAAAGTAAACAAAAACGCAACCCAACATGCATATGTGAATTGCATCCGTGATACAAGCAAATACAAGCGGTTGACTATCTTTACCAATATTTCAATCAACGTCTGCACTCATGTAAGTTGTGTATTTGAGGGGTATAGCGATAATATAAAACGAATATGGTCGCATGGTTTGTACAATAGCAAACAAAGACCGAGAAAGACTCGACAGCTGTTTTGTCCTTTTGCGACTCTTTGTGAATGAGAAAAGTTTTAATGCAAATTTATTTTGCGGACGTGTTACAATAGCACAAGACGACAGAAGATGTCCCAACGTGTATTTGTTTACTAGTTTTTTTAGTTTGAGAACGCAGTTACCCTACAAAAAACAAAATGATGTCGTGTGAATGAAGAAAACTGTAATGTCAAATTTGTTAAAACAAATTATTAATACAGAGAACCAAAAAATAGTTTTACAATAATTATCAACAAAGTATTTACCAATTTGTAACTATTTTTAAATTGTTTCTTGAACAAGATACAATGTATTTTAGCTTTTCACCATGAGTTCAACCGTATCCTTTAAAGATTTCCTACTTCCTAGCATGCTTAGTCTTTTTGAAAAGTTTGACAATTTTGTTCTACACTTAAGTAATGCATAAAAATAATCATGGCGATGGTTTTAACAATATGTATCTAAGGTTTTAAACATTACTTAAGTTTAAGAATTGGCTAAACTGTAATTGTTTGTAAATAATTTAAATTTTTGTACCTCATCCACGCGCTTATTATGCTTCAGTCGCATGTTTTTGTAACGGGATGAATTGCGGTAACGGTTTGAGACAGAGCAAGTCTGACCTTCGAGTGGTACGGACAGTTAAACGTCGCTCTATGTTGATTCCAAAAAATTTGTTTTGTTCAATATGTATTTCTAGTTTTCTTTAATATAAAAAGTTAAAGAACCAGTGTTGACAAATTGTTTCAAATACAGTCCACTTATTTCCAACATAAATTTGGTCCTATCGAGCCGCATTTTCAAATACGGGATACAAAAGTACGTGCGAAGGCAACTGTAAATGGAGCCCTGCAGGAGGAACCACGCGGGGTCCAGTTAATTCCAGGTAAAAATTCTTACATTTTCTAATTAGATTTTAACATTCTTTCAATTATTTCAATGTACGTATTTCTACATAAAATTCGTATTGCAATTGTACGACAGTGGACCAGTGGAATATTGAGAACGTACCCAATATTTCGTAAGAGTAGTTTTAACGGTAGTTAACTTGTCTGGACGATTCTAGCGTCGACCTTGCAGGTATTCGTTCGAAGGGTTTCTTTGTGTAAATTGCAAACAATTCTTTCTTTTACGCGCCAAAGTTATTTTTAGCACGTATTATTTTAATTCAATATTCTGTTTTCCTCGTTCAGCTACAGTATTTTTAGATTACTGTTTCATTTCAAGTAATCGTGTTTGGTGTTTGTTGCTTTAACCCGTTGTTAGTACCTATTAGTTATTAAAATTAATTTTACTTCTCAAAATGGTTAAAACGTCTAAGAATTATCAAGTTAAATTGCTACAGCAAAAACTTGCTTCTATTGTACATAGATTTCAAACATACGCATCCGCCGTATCATCTACACAAGATGATGGTGACGTTAAATCTAAATTAAAATTATTCTTAGAAAAGGTAGACATTTTGATTGATAATTACACCGAAACTTACAACGAGCTTGAGGTTCTAGAATCCGTACCGGATAACTCTTTAAGCGCTGATGAGTTTTTTGATAAAGCATTTTCGTTGCAAGCTCAGGCTAGTGGCAAATTAAATTCATCAGCCCAAATTCCAGCGGCTATTAATCAAAATGCTACCACTAGTTCTTACAAGACCTTACCAACCTTGCAAGTACCTGCTTTTAATGATAAATTGAATGAGTATATCACATTCAAGGTCAATTTTCAATCTATTATCGATACTGCGGATTTAGATAATGTACAAAGGTTATTGTACTTGAAGGCCGCGTTAAAAAACAAGGCTTCAAGTGCTCTTTCTAGTCTTCCTGTGGCTAATGAAAATTATCTAGCAGCTTGGGAACTGCTAGATGAACGGTTTCACAAACCAAAATTAATAATTCATAGTCATGTTTCTAGTTTATTTAACTTAAATTCTGTTCCAAAGAGGTCTTCAGTCGCGTTGCAAGGTTTCGTTGACGAGTTAAATAAAAATGTTTCTTGTTTGAAGTTGTTAGGTATTGAGAAGGAATTTTTAACTGACGCTTTATTATACCATTTAATCGAAACGAAACTTGATTCTGAGTCGCAAGAAAAGCTAAGGTAAATTAGTTTGACCGAGGTACCTACCATTGCTACGGTAACCAAGTTTTTGCAAGATCGTGTATCTATTTTAGTAAATTCAAAAAGAGAGGATGGCAATAAAGCTATCAATTAGGTGATCAAACCGATTCGTAACCATGCTTTGGTAAGTACTTCTGAGCGAGTGTTCAAATGCTTTTGGTGCAAGGAAAATCATATGTTAGCAAAATGTCCTAAATTTCTCTCCTTAAGTATTAATGACCGTATCCAAAAAGCAATGGACTTAAAAGTTTGTCATTGTTGTTTAGGTCACTCTTTGTCGCAACTATGTAAATCCAGGTTTTTGTGTCTTCATTGCAAAAAGGGTCACCACAGCTTGCTGCATATTGTTAAGGAAGCTAAATTGTTTAAGGATTCTTTGTCTGAAAATACGCATGCAAATTTAAATCCACAAGCAGCAATTTTTCACGATTCAACCGCTTCTACATCCTTGGCATGCGCTGCATCAGTTTCTAACGCTGTAGTATTGTTAGCTACCGCAGAAGTTATTATTCGCAATCCTAGGGGCGTTTCCATTCGCGTTCACGCACTCCTTAATAATGGTTCGATGCATTCTATAATTACCAGCAGGTTGGTACAGAAATTAGGGTTACCTTTGAAACCAATTCATTTTTCTCTTACCGGTATCAGTGGACAAACCACTACCATTTCCCAGTATGTTGAAGTCTGCATAAATTCTTGTGCAGCTAGATTTCGAGTAAACATCGACTGTTTAGTGATGGAAAAAATCACTTCGCCCATTCCATCAGTGACTTTCGATAATTCTTATTTTCAAATACCTCCTAATATCGTATTGGCAGATCCCAATTTCAACGTATCTTCAGATATCGATCTGCTCATAGGAGCCGATCAATTTTTCGATTTACTTTGTATTGGTCAAGTATCATTGGGGCCAAAAATGCCAGTCTTACAAAAACTAGATTAGGGTATATAGTAACCGGGACTGTATATCCGCGTTATAAGAAAAATTCATCATCCAACTGTTTGTTAGTTACCTCTAATATTAACTTTGACTTACAACGGTTTTGGGAACTAGATAAAATTCCTGATCCGGACAACAACTCTTTACTTTCACGTGATGGGCAATTTTGCATGCATCATTTTAATAAAAATGTTTGTAGGGCGAAGGATAATAAACTCATCGTATCTATCCCTTTCAATGATTTCATTAATCAGCTCGGAGAGTCATACAATATGGCTTTAAAGCGTTTTCTAGCCCTCGAAAAACGATTAAATCGATTTCCTGAAAGAAAACAGGAATATTCCCAATTTATCCAACAATATTTCGATTTAAATCATTTAGCGGAGATCGCCGAACCTGATCTTTCAAGATTCAACTTTTTGCCTCATCATGAGGTCATCAAATTAGATTCTGCTACAACCAAGTTAAGAGTGGTGTTTGGTGGCAGTGCCAAAACGTCTTCTGGAATATCGCTGAACGACTGCCAAAAGAGATCTATTTTCTGTTCTATTAAACTTTTGCAAATATCCGATCGATCTTACCGCAGATTGTACAAAAATGTATCGACAGTTTTGGTTGACACCGCAACAGCGCAAATTTCAATGCATTTTGTGCCGTTTTCATGAAACCGAAAATGTTAAAGCGTTGCAATTGTCTACCGTAACATACGGACTAAGGAGTTTCCGGGGCTAATTCTATCAAGGAAGCAGTACAATTACGTAACGACATGACAAATGTTTTGGGAGGTTATGGTATCCCTTTAAGAAAATTTTCCTCCAATAAAATTTCGGTCTTACCTAACGAGGGTTCAAAGTTAACGGAAGTCAACTTCCAATACACTCAATCTAAGGCATTGGGCATATCCTGGAACCCCTCGTAAGATAAGTTTTTATTTAATTGGTCTTTTCCAAGGAATACCTCTCGTACATCTAAGAGAGAGATTCTTTCTTCACTTTCTAAATTGTTTGATCCTTTGGGGTTTATTGCACCTATTATTATTGTAGGAAAGTTATTGATTCAGGAAATGTGGAAGATTCATTTATCGTGGGATGAAACCATTCCATTAAACTAGGTGGCAGATGTTCGCAGACAGTGTGTCGCAAGCACCCACTCTCCGAGTACCACGATACATTCTATTTACTGATGCTCAATCTATTGAGTTCCACTGCTTTAGTGATGCTAGTAGCATGGCTTATGGCTGTTGTTCTATGTCAGATCAATCTTTCTAGACCACGTTGAATCGCATTTATTATGTTCTAAAGGTCGTGTAGCTCCTTTGAAGACCTTGTCTCTGCCACGACTAGAATTAGTGGCAGCTGTTTTGTCTGCTGAGTTAGCCAGTAAAATTCAAAAATTATTGCTTTGCCAGTTTTCACGGTGTATCTTTTGGACGGATTCTAAAATAGTGTTGGGTTGGATTAATTCAGCACCTTATTTGTTTCAAACTTTTGTGGCTAACCGCGTGGTGCGGATACAAGAGGTGACCAACGTTCAAAACTGGAAGCATGTGTCCAGTGAGAATAATCCCGCCGACTTAGTGTCTAGAGGTTGTGATTTTAACCAATTGCTACATGGTGATGTGTGGTTTCATGGTCCTAAATTTTTACATGCGTTTTCGTTTTCGGTACCAGATGACAACTACATCAGTTGTTCAGAATTACTGGAATTTAAATATTCCAAGCCAATGTTAGTGATCACAATGGGCTATAATGTAATTGGATGCTTAATAAATAAGATTTCATCCTTTTCCAAGTTTCAAAGAAGTCTTGCTTATGTATATAGATTTATTCGTAATTGTCAAGCAACTCAACATGGGTGTCTCAAAGGACCTTTAAATATTTTTGAGTTAGACATTGCTGTAAAATTACTAACACTACACGTTCAAAGTGCATCATTTTCTAATGAGCGTTTGGCGATTTCCCGTCCAGATTCCAAAAAAAATCCTATGCCTTCGTTCGATTGTTTTTAGATAAACAAGGGTTGCTACGTGTTGGGGGCGTATCAGGAATTCTAATTTGAATTATGATAAAATACACCCTGTTCTTCTTCCAAAGCGGCATCAATTTTCTAAATTGATTGTATCACATTTCTATTAAAAATATTTGCATTGCGGTACTAAACAATTGTTGGCTGTTGTACGAGAAAGATTTTGGATTATTTCCTTAAGACAGTTACGCAAGTTATGCAAAATGTGTGCAGTGTTTTAGGATAAAACCTACAGCTGTGCAGCTTTTGATGTGTGACCTACCTTCTTTCCGTTTTGCATTTTTTTCAACGGTGTTTTACTAACTGTGAGTTAGACTTTGCGGGACCTATTTTGATTAAAGATCGGTATACAAGGAAACTGCAATATCTAAAATCTTATGTAGCGGTATTCGTTTGCCTAACTTCTAGGGCAGCCGCCGATGAGCTGCGGGTACTCTACGATTCTTTCAGTACTAAATGTACACAATATGAAATTTTTGATTATCTCACAAATCGTGGGATTTCATGGCACTTCATTCCGCCCAGTGCACCTCATTTTGGCGGAGTTTGGGAGGCGGGTGTGCGTTCCGTCAAATTCCATCTGGTTCGCCTTTTACGTGACAGAAAACTTAATTTTGAAGGTCTCTTGACTATTTTAACTCAAATTGAAGGAACGTTAAATTCTAGGCTTTTAGCTCTCGTATCTTCCGATCCTAACGATTTTCGAATCCTTACTCCTTTTCGCCTTTTATCTGGAGGAGCTTACGAACCCGTACCAGATGGTGAGCTTTCTCATCTTCCCGAAAATCGGCTGGACCACTACCAGCAACGTCACAAAATTGTGTGCGACTTTTGGAACCTGTTCAAACGAGAAGTGCTGCCGGAGTACCAAGTACGTTAGAAATGGTCAAGGGATTCCAAAAATGTCCATGACATTCGAAGAGGTCGGCTCGTCTTAATCAACGAGCCAAATTCGCCACCTTTCCGCTGGCCGCTGGCTCACATCATTGAGACTCAGCCTGGAAGCGACGGTCACATACGTGTGATCACTCTGCAACTTCCATCTGCAGCTACTTGCAAGCGCCCGACTGTGAAGGTCTACCCCTTACCTGTGCCGGACTAGTGCGCAAGTGAGCAATTAGTGGACTGCTAATATTAGTTTAGTTTTTAGTTTTTTTCTAAGGTCCTAGTAGTCTCAGGGCAGGTAGAATGTTTGTAAATAATTTAAATTCTTGTACATCATCCACGCGCCTATCATGCTTGAGTCGCATGTTTATGTAACAGGATGAATTGCGGTAACGGTTTGAGACAGAGCAAGTCCGACCTTCGAGTGGTACGGACAGTTAAACGTCGCTCTATGTTGATTGCAAAAAATTTGTTTTGTTCAATATGTATTTTTAGTTTTCTTTAATATAAAAAGTTAAAGAACCAGTGTTGACAAATTATTTCAAACACAGTCCACTTATTTCCAACAATAATGATGAAACTGACCATTGCTGTTTGTTTCCAATTATACAATCTGTTATAAATTTACACCAGGCGATTCAACATTGTTTTTTAAACTAATACTTACTTAGCATAGAAGAATTGACCTTTGTATCTGCTTACACATCTACCGACAAAGGTGCTTTTAATTCATGCTATATTCATAGTTGACTGCATGATATGACAAAGTTTGAGTTTTAATAATAGTAATTATTAAATTTTGACTAATCGTTTTAAATATTGACTTTTAGGTAGAGAAACCAATTCGAATTTCCAGAAGTGATTATCTCAAATGTTTGATCAAAACAAAAAAATAGATCGGATATTTGTCATCAGCGTGAAAAAAAAACACATTGATTTGACATTTCACATGTTAATGATTTGAACATTTTTGGACGGACATACAAGTACAAAATGGAGTAACGAACGAAATTCATCGAAAATTAAAGGATCGCAATTGAATTTTTTGGATTGCAATCGTTATTGAGGTCTGAAAATTTTGTTGGAAGAATTTAATAACATTTCTTATAAGCAACTTGAACATACAGCCAGAGGTACCACAAGTGCTGCAGGCCCGAGTGGAAATGTAACAAACGAAAGCAACTTACTAATTAAACTAAAATTAGTATTTTAATAACCACCATTATTTTCATTTTAAGTTAAAGGTAAAGAAATGTTTAAGGTTCAATAAACACAGAACATATTCATCGGTTTTACTCTAAACGAAAGCGTAAACACAAAACCATATGAGAATATACATGGAGAAAGCGAATTTTCAAAACAATCAACATTAATTAATTCATACCCTGTTGGCTCAATAGAGAAGAGGAATCGGAAAACTATGTAAATATCTGTGGGGTAAGTTGTTATCAAAACGCGTACAGAATCTTCAACGCTTCATTTCTGTTTAAGTGGTTATATTAACAATTATACTAGTTTCATATACTATGGGTTTGTTTTTTATTTAAACAATTACAAACATATCAAAGTCAAATAGTATCGTCATTGAAATTTTATGAACTTCACAATTTAAAATACATAACATAACCGTAGTGATACATATCAAATTATCCGCGAAAAGGGTAATTTAATGCTGTCAGATTTTAATTAATATAAATTTCCTTTTAAATTAGCTTTATAGTACATTCAAACAATGTTCCCCGTCTCTTTGATATCAGCAGAAACGAAATATGGGTGGTAGGGGTTATAAATAGCATCTGCATAACCAAACTGTTTATCTTTACCTATTTGCAAATTTAGTTTAACTTAATAGAGTATCGAAGTTAACATGAGACTGAGTTGGAATTAAATTAAATTGTTGAAGATAGAGGAAGTTAAATTGGCTTTAAATCTGGACTACTTATTTCTTGAAGACAGCCAAGATATAAGGCAATTTATGAAACGCAATTCAAAATTAAATAACAAATTGTTGCGTTTTTTTACTTTTTCTGTATAACTATTACTCTAGTTTCTGCATCGTACAATCAGTTGTAGGTTATACGAAATGCAGTAAAATATAACGACACCTTATCTCTTAATTAAATCTTTAAAAATAGCGAACGCTCAACAATATTTCTGAAATGTAAGTATAAAATGGCGAATTAGTTGAAGATGTAAATGTTTGAATTATGCAAGATTGCACTAATTACCTATAACGTTCAATAAACGTTATTCACAAAAAAGGTGTTGTTCCATAAAACTACAAAACTAAAATAAAGTATTGTTGCCATCTGCGGTTAAAGCTTATGAGGGTAACAAACTACGATAACTCGAATATTTATTGTACAAACAGAACTGCCGTACTCGGCGATTGAATAGAAACTCAAAACTGATAACAATACCACAAACGTGGGCATTTCCCACCTACATTACAGGTCTACAACAAACGTAGATTTTAATACTCGCCCTTTGGATTATGTAAAGTCCCGGTCAGAATCCAACACAAGCAAAGAGAGGTTGGATCTGGTTTCTTCCTAGACCGTCCGCGTTTTCTAAACAGCAAAATTGGCGACCCTATCTCTTCTGCGCTCTCCACAAAACACAAAATATTTAATAATGAACTTGTTACAAATTATATTTATCTACGACCACTACTGTAAATGACAATTAACTCACGGCTTGCTATCTTTGAATGGCGCATTTTACACGTACCCCTTGTGTAATGTGTAAACAAACTCGCTAGTGCTAGAGAGTTTTGTTTACATTTGTACATCCCATCCACTTTGCATGGAGCTCCCACACATTCAACTTAAATCGATTTAATATAGTATTTTTAATAAATAGGTTATGGGGAATCTCAATACGACAAAATTTAAAAAAAAATCGGGGTTATGTTCATTAAGAAATTTAACCCTATGATTTAACCACAGAAAAATAAACTATACAGAAACTCCACTTGCAGATTTTTTTTATTTTATCAAACTCGCGCATCCCTCCACGCACATTATTAATATGACCAATATAACTTCTTTGTTTATTAGTTATTCTACAATGCAGTTTTTAAAGTATCCATTGCCTGTATTGAATTAATAAGAATGTTATTTAAATTATTTTCTACGCAAGTAAATCTAGTAACCCTCAGGCATGTGTTATTTGAAGTACCGGGAAGATTGTGTAAAACAATTACAACTTCTTTAAAAGTACGAATTCAGGTAATACAGTAATTTTATTTGGCTATATTTAATTGCATCCTTATAGGCAACACATTGTTATTAATTGTACAAATGCATCCCTCAACACTTAAACTTTCTTCTCAATCTCTGATGGTCATTAAAGGAGAGAAAACCATTGGATACTTCGGGAAAGAAAACGTCTTACTAAATATAACAATGGAACAACATGAAATGTGTATTTTACATTCAATTAGAACTCCTGTAAATTGTTATTATATTATAGTATCACAACACGGGTTGGACCTTCTTTAGGAGCTGTTCTGAAAGGGATATAATCCATTAAACACCCCCTTTTTTTTGCCCTCGTTTCGGTCACTAAGTGTGACCTTTATCAAGACTGTATTTATTAAAAGACAATTATAATTGGATACATAAGTACTCTAACAAAAAATTTTATTAATATGAAGTTAATTTACGTTATTAAAAATTAGTTGATTGCAATTTCAAAATTTAAAAACTTATCTTAAATAGTTATAGACATTCACCTTAAAAAATGGGAGCAAATGGTCGAACACAGAGGAATTTTTTCATAAATTTTTTTCAGAAATAATAAACTATTATTTATGATTGAGATAAAAGACAAAAATTCAATTAGAATTGTCAACTTTTAAAAATTAGGTTTAAAAACGACTAAGAGATGGCGCCATTAAAATCAAATAAAACCGATTTTACACACTTTATGACAATAGAAACTATGTAAAAATGTGTTTTGTATGAATTTTTTACTGCTATAGTCAACATTTTCTTTTTAAGGTTTTTATAACTTAATATAACTTTATGTGTAAAACCATTGATTATAAAGTTGTAAAACTAGAATTACCGCTAACCTTAACAATGCATGGTTACCATGTTTACAATCGAGGAGGCCAAAATGTACCTACTAATGTGTAACAGTTTTAATTAAAGTGAACTACTAATAATTTGAAAATATAAACGAATTGTATAAATGTATTATCTGGGAAAAGTACAGTTGCCTTAGTTTTCAAAATGTTGACGTTCTTCATGATTATCTTGAAGTTTTCTTAATAAGTACCCAGAAATATTGATTTTGTTAAGATAATTATCTATGCTCACCTATATTTTATTACCAAAAAAAAGCAGGAGTTAATTTAAGACTACCCTACTGTAACTCCCAAAAGATACAAAAAGATTAATTCATCTACCACATGGCTTTTAACTTTTCTTGCTCTTGTTTTATTTAGAAGTTTACACGCTTAACTAATATTAATACATATGAATACTAAGGTGGGTAAGGGTTGGCATGTTTAGGTTTTAGTGGTTTTTCTAAACCTTGAAGCAAATGCATTGCCAAGACGAACCAATCCACAATTGCACACGGTTTCGTCACCACACTATACAGGTTTATAGATCTTATGGCGACCATACATAACACTTACATCACAATACAATATTTAAGATGTACCATACAAATAAATAAATAAATTTAGGAGTATGCCAATTATAATTCTAAAACATTCTGAATGTGTAGTAAGTATTAACAACCCTTAAAATTTCTAGTGAGGAAAATCCCAATGATTTGGGCCTTCTTATAGGAGTAACAACAGGAATGACACACCATGTCCTTAAATAATGCCGACCTTTCGACTAGCAATGGCCAGTCTTTTTCAAGGCAATCTGTATAATAAAATTAACGGTAGTTACAAAATTAACAATATTGGTAGACATTAATAAATTATTTTCGTTTTAGTTACTAACAGCACAAAGTATCAGTACAAGATCTACAATACAAACATAGTACGTTACCTAAAGTGTTGGTGATATGTCAAGGACTCCTTATGGCTATCGTTTAGGTCCAGTATGTCAAAAATAAAAACATAAAAATAATTAATTAAACTAATTTTAAAACCAACAGGTTTACGTTAAAAACACATTAACCGGCTCAAAAATATACTTATAAAAAACAATACAAAATAAATTAACAGATTAACAAGTAGTGTATATAACAAACAGACTTTACGACGTGTACCCGAACAATGATATAGAATTTATTGAATTTATTGAATATCAGTGTAGATAACTTTTATATGCAAACGTTGTAATAAAAATAACAAGGTCAAAATATTTTATTGGTATCCCAGTTCGATAAATGTAAATATAGTAATTACGCATGTTAGTTAAATGAGTTTTAGGTATACTCAGTATACTATTGGCGCGGAGTAATAAACCTGTCAGAATTATTGAATCTCCCGTATTGCAGTGGCGTAGGTACCTGATACGTTTGGATCATATTTTTAGTAGGTAAATATATTATAATAGTAAAATCTACCTTTATATGTTATTTGTTTTATTTGTATAGTAGATCACATTACAAATTTTAATTCTTACGTATTATATACCATTATTTTTGTATCTTGGTATAATACCCACATCTGCGGCTATGATTCTCGTTTCGTCAGTACCTGGGCTGATGGCAACGTGTTTACACAGATTAAACTATTGTTCTCAGACCCTAGATGGGTCGATATGCTGCAAGAGCGGCACAATGATCGTATTCTGGTTAGAATTTATTGGTTTTCACAAGAAAATAAAGAATTATTTCAAGCAATTATGATTTATTACTCCGCGCCAATTGTATACAGACTTTAGTTAGTAAGTTAGTTAGGGTTAAGCTTTAAGTTAGACAATGTTAATTGGTGATGGTTCTCCTACATACGAATTGTCGAAATTTATTACTAAGATCATGAATAATTTAACACCACTATTTAATTTTAATATTAAAAATTCGTATGATCTTGTTAATAACATTAAGAACATTAGGATTCCTAATGATTATATATTGATTTCGTTTGATGTGACATCATTATTTACTAATATTACTAAAGAGTTGGTGATTATGTTAATTTTAAAATATTGGACCCACATTAGTAGCTTCACTACGTTAGATTCAACAGAATTTATTAACATGATTGAGTTTTTGTTTGAGTCTAGTTATTTTAATTACAATGAATGTCAGTATAGACAAATTTTTGGCACCGCGATGGGGAGTCCTTCGTCACCCATAATTGCGAATCTTGTTATGCATGACTTATTACAGTATGTTAATGAACAATTCAATTACCAGCCGTTATTTATATATGTATACGTTGATGATATTATTTCTTGCATACCGAGATCTAACGTAGATACTACTCTTAACGTGTTTAATAGTTATAACCAATACCTTAAGTTCACGTATGAAATAGAAAATAATAGACAGATTCCGTTTTCAGATGTGATGCTAATTAATGAAGGTTATGATAAATCCCTTTTAACGAATTGGTTCACCAAAACTGTAGCTTCAAATAGAATCATTAATTACTATTCTAAACACCCTCATAAGCAAAAAATTAATATCATCAAAAGTACCCAACAAAAATAGAAACACTGAGTAGCCCATGTTACTTACAAAGCAATCATGAGAAATTAATGTCCATCCTTGTAAATAATAATTATCCTAAAAATTGATTAGAATGATATTAACAACTACTAAACTTGACAACAATAATCACAATCTAGCACAAACTAACCCTCCCACTCAAAATAAATACATTAAATTAATTAATATACCAGGTTTATCTAATAAATTACTTAGTTGCCTTAAAATAGTGACTTAAAAATCGTACTTTATAATCTCAACACGATTTATAATAATATTTATTCAAAATTGAAGGACAAAACTAAAACTTTAGATAAATCTGATCTTATGTACAAGGTGGGATGTGTTAATTGTAACAAGGTTTATATCGGCCAAACCAAACAGAAGCTAGGCAACAGATTAAAAAACCATCAATACAATTGTAAAAAAAAGACAGAAGCTACTGGCTTGTCAGTTCATCATGTGAGAGAAGGACATATTTTCGATTTTGATTCTGTAGTAGTATTAGATATGGAACCCAATTTTAAAAAACGTTTAATTTCAGAAATGATTTTTATTAATGCTTATAATAACAATGTTAATTTCAAAAGTAATACCTATAATCTAAGTAATATGTACAAGAACCTAATATCTAAAATTAAAATCTACTAACCATCACCAATTAACATTATCTAACTTAAAGCTTAACCTAACTAACTTACTAACTACCTAAAACTCATTTAACTAACATGCATAATTACTATATTTACATTTATCGAACTGGGATACCAATAAAATATTTTGACCTTGTTATTTTTATTACAACGTTATTTATATAAACTACTTGTTAATCTGTTAATTTATTTTGTATTGTCTTTTATAAGTATATTTGTGAGCCGGTTAATGTGTTTTTAACGTAAACCTGTTGGTTTTAAAATTAGTTTAATTAATTATTTTTTATGTTTTTTTTTTTGACATACTGGACCTAAACGATAGCCATAAGGAGTCCTTGACATATCACCAACACTTTAGGTAACGTACTATGTTTGTATTGTAGATCTTGTACTGATACTTTGTGCTGTTAGTAACTAAAACAAAATAATTTATTAATGTCTACCAATATTGTTAATTTTGTAACTACCGTTAATTTTATTATACAGATTGCCTTGAAAAAGACTGGCCATTGCTAGTCGAAACGTCGGCATTATTTAAGGACATGGTGTGTCATTGACGATTCCTATTCATGTTGTTACTCTTAATATATTAATATTTTAATCTGAAAGCCTACCAGAATAATTCCTATTGTATGTTGAGTGTTTTTACAAAGGCCCACATGAAAACCGCGCTGCTTTTGAGGACAAGCCTCTAAATCGTTTAGCTTATTTAGCTTATTAGTTTAAAAACATTTTTTTTTAAATTTATTGTTCTAATATCTACAGTTTCTTTTTTTATACAATTAAAAACAGCCCTTATCTTTATTATCCTGTAGTTCGTTAATCTACCTTATGATTTCTAAGTAAAGTGTAGGTCAGTCCTTTATTTGTTTTGTCTGTTTTTTACCGGTTATGAATTAATGCAACTCTAACTTTTCTTTTATTATAATTGTATCACCTGCATTTAAAGTGTTGATACCACTTTTTTTTAAATCATATATATCTTCTGTGTTTCCTTGGCTTTTCCTTAAAATATTTTGACGTGGGTCCAATATTTCTTTTTTGGTCGAAGTTTCGGGAATTAGGGGGATTGTGGTCTTTAGGTACGTAAGCCATCTGATTCTGTTGATACCAGTCCAATACACTTCTCGCGTAGCGACAAGTGGCCAAATCGGGCCAAAATATAGTGGGGGAATTATGTAATCTTAGCAGGGGCAACAAACGTTTTTTCAAACATTTTTCACAATAAATTTCTTGGCTTATGCTCCCTTTTATAATAAAATTTCGACTGCGATGGCCACAACTACATATTGCTTGCCAAACAAAAAATTTTCCAGAAAATTTTGCCAACTTTTTTGTTTTAAATTTGTCGTCAAGTTTTAATTTACTCTCGCAAGTAAAAAATGTTTGTTCAGGTAGTTTCTTGAAGTCGCTTTTTATTAGGTTCCATCGTCCATAATTACGCAACCAAATTTGGTCAAAAAATTGTGTACAATTTCCTGGATCTACTTTTTGCTGTTAAATTTGTTTTTCATTTCTGTTTGGTGCCTTCTGGACCTTTCTCGTTTCTTTTACTCTTTGAACGTGCGACTTTGATATCCTTAGGTTTCTGGCTACGTCTCTCACTGATTTATTGGGATTCTTAAAACCCTTTACAGTTTTATTTTCAGTGCTTCTACACATTGATCCACACTTTCTTCCACTTCCTGGCTTTCGTAATATACCGTTGATTTAGCAAGGTTTAAAGTTTTTGTGATTTTTCTGAAGGAAAAAGACGGTTCCGCCGTCTGTTTGCGCAAATTTTTTTCTCACAATTCAATTTGTTTCACCTTCATTTATTCACAAAACTTGATAAAACTAACCGCACTGAACCTCGAAAATGTCAACTTCATGACACATGAAAGCCACCTTGATTTATCCAATTAATAAAAAATTATGAATGCATATTTGCGGCCAATTTTTTTCGGGTACACACTTTATATGTTATTAATTATTTACATACGCCAAGTATTTATAAGACAAACATGCGTTTAACTAGAATTCTTTAATGACATAAAGAAATTGCATCAAATTCAATTGTTTTTTTTTTTTTCATTATTATTAGACCACGACCTCTTCAAACCTGTACTACCTGAACGTGACAATAAAATCATTACTTTAATTTCTTTTTGCACAAATTAACATCCTCACTGAAGTAGTATTCTAATTAATAATTTACAAAGACACTCACAACACGTATATTGCTTTATGACATTTTAAATTGTTACTATATTTAATTATCAAGTGACAAATGAAAGAAATCGGAAGTATAAGAAACAAAAGTCGATGGATACTACAGCACTACTGTTATGCATACAATTTTTCAACGTATTATTGGCCTCAAAATTAAAACAAATCTAAAGTTTTGCCAATAGTTTAATTGTAAAAGCTTATTACACGATTTAAATTAATATCACCATATTAAATGACTTAATTACTATATCTCTGTTAAAATAACATTTTATTTGAAACCATATCGTTTTATATGCTGATAAATTTCAAAATCAAAGTAGTTTAATTTTGTTTCAGTTCATTATTACAACTCACAACTTTCAATTGCTGTTTTGCTATACACAAATGTTTCCATTTCTTTAAATTCTCAAATTTATTTACGTTTGTAAAATAATATAAATATTGTTGATATTGATTATATGTCTTTCAACCAAAAAGTGATTGAAAAAAGCAATTTATTGTGATAGAATTCTTAGAAAAACATCATGAAACATTTTCTTTTTTTTTTGAAAATTTGTCAGAATTACTTTTATAAGTTTTACTACTGCTAAATGTAATTACTTTGATTGATTTTTCTGTACAGTTTGATATTTATCTACAGCGGATCTGAAATATACTACGATAAATAAAGATATAAAGGTTTCTATTAAGATTTTATTATTATCTCTTTTGAGATTTCTCATATACTTTCTACAACGCAAAGATACATATATTTAACTTGCTTGCTACATAAACCAATTTTTCTACTCGCTACAATTTTCTAACTAAGCAACTACGTATTTACAAATTAATACAAGATTACAAAATTGTTTATTTTATTTTTATCTAATACAGATAAGAAAATGTAAATTTTTTATGAAAGTAACATATAATAGTCATGTAACAAAATGTCACAAAATGGAAGACAAGAATATACAATTATATAAGGTGAAATTTTTATTTTATAGCCCTACCATATTTACTGCTATACCAAAAATGTGAGATGAAAATAAAAATCTCGACTTATGGCGTAAATCTAAAACGGATTACCTTTTACAAAAAGTTTCTCATACATTATTTCTCCGTTTCACAAAAGCTCTCCAACTTACCATACATTTCCATTTTTAATACAAATATAAAAATAAGTATATATTAGTACAGTTCTGTAAGATTACGTTATTTAAACATACTGCTTAGTGTCAAAAAGCGTTTATATATATTTTATTACGTGGATTTTATCTCCACCTTTTATTTTATGTATGAGTACTGAAAGGTTCAGCTCGTTAAGTTTTTGTGCAAGTCACGAACGAAGTTTTTTCCAAAAATCTTTTACAAAAATAGAATCAGTTGTTGCACCATATGTTTTAAACTTAATCTTGAAAGGGTGAATAACTAATACCCTTTTTTCATGTAGATTAGTTAAAGTTAAATAACACTCAAGTTTACCTTAAAAGTAATAATTAGTATAATATAGTAATTTATTTAAATAAGATTTCTACCTTTTGTTTGAATTTGGAAATTACATTAATAAAAAAGATGCCATACATTTCAACATTATATTACTTAATTTGCTAGAAATAAGTTACAAAATTAAATTACTAAAACTGGATTTACTTATAACTTTCAAAGGCAGTTATAAACACAATTAAATTTTCGCTTTTATAGGGTAACTTTTTGCCCGATGTGAAATAATGTTTGTGTCGAATGTTTATTTACTAAAAGGAGCTTTTAAGTTAAAATTTTCAGATAAATAGAATCGTACCATAAATTAACAAAGACGTTTAATTATTCTGTAATGTAAGATCTTTTAAAATAGATTTTTTTTAACATTTTAAAATATTTTATCCACAATCACCATATTATAGAGCTATTATTATGCAGTTATGAAACGTATTATAACACCTATAAAACACTAGTGTATTATATTCCATAAAACATTAGTGTTTTGTAATATATAAAATTCAAGAAAATTTGCAGAAAATTTAGTAATTATTTATTAACATTAATATTAACATTCACGTTAACATCAAAGTAAACTTATTTGCAATATCAGGATTTACATTACACAAACGTTGAGAAGACTGCATCAGGAGATCTCTTGCATTGTGCTGGATTTTCCTTGAATTTTTTCTAGCAATATCGATTTTATTTGACTCGCTTTCTTCTATATACCCCTCAACAACACTAGATGACCTCCACGCTCCGTGCCTCTTAAGAGTGAGAATATCACCACCAGCATTAGCCAACAGAGTCGCCGAAGAACGGCGCATACTATGGCCCGTGTAGGATTTAGCGTCTAGAAGTTTTAAGAAAGAAGCAATCTGTTAAGAGATTCTGGAAATAGTGTTAATTCCCACAAGTTGCACGGTGCATTTTGAATTTATATATCGCAAAAAAAAATTCCCTGCGAAATAGTACTTTTAGGACGTAGGCGTATGTATTTCTTGCATATCTCCATAACATTAACAGAGAATCCTTTGTCTAATACAGTGAAACTTCTTGGCAGATTGATCTTTGTTTCTGGGATGGACACCTAGATAAAAGATCCTTTATCTTTCACATGTTCAATATTTAAGTTTATCAGTTCATTGCATCCTAAACCTCCACAAACACCCATTATGACAGCAACCTAGAAATATTTAAAATAATTAGATACCAATACAAAAGAAAAGAAAATTAGTTGTACCTTCATCATTAAGTACTTTGCATCAAATGCTGTTTTCAAAAATTGTTCGATGTGTCCCCTCTCAAGCACTTTTGCCTTCTTTGCCTTGTAGTTTTTGATTGGCTCTTGAGATAAGCAATTAATTTGCCGTATTTTGATATGTCAATATTTTTATGCACATTCAAAGTTGCTCTTAACATTGAATATTTCGTCCACATCGACGAGGAGGCAAACTTGCTTCTTACATTTAAAAATAAGCCAACAGGACGTCCTCGTTTATGAAGTTTGCACCTCTTTTCTCTCTCCATTCATTAAAGGTAGCATCTTTAGAATTGGCCGGCAACAGTTGCAGGGTTACTTCTTCAGGTTCTGCTTTAATTTCTACCGGCAAAGAATCACTTTCTGACATTTTTCAAAACGACGCACACAAACGATGTCTAATTTTTTCACAAATATTGTTTTAATAAACAAGCATCCTAGCAACTAATAATGCAAAGCCGCCCAAAGTCACTAAATTTTCTAATATTTGCTATTACATTGAAATTTTAGAACTGTCAGATTACTTATTTCAATTAAATTGGTTTGATTGTGAATAAAATCTTGTATTGCATTCGTGTTTTTTGTGACATATTATCTCCTTAAGAAAATTAAACGCTCGAACTTCGTTCTCGCAATTAAAAATTCTTGCGTGGATAATGTGCCTACTAAAACACATATACAATAAATAGCTATAATTAATAGTTTGTCGAGTTTTGCCAAAACAAACTACACTCCAATAAAACTCTGATATCCTATATTATTTGTGTGATCTTGAAATTGATGACTCTCTTGTGTAACATTTATCAAAACATTTGCTTCTAACTCGTATCCTTTTCTGTGTTTAATACTTTATCTCAATAATACAATTCTTACAAATTTTTATTTATGTTTTAGTATATTGAATGATTTTAACTATTTTTTATGTAAATGTTTTAAATGTAAAGTTAAAAGTTTAATGTATTTATTACGATGTGAATATAAAACCATACAATCTTTATATGTGAATTATTAATCGCATGCAAATTTTATTACAATCACTACCTCTGTTAAAATTTTGACTTGTGTAGCAAACTCACATTAACCGTTGAATCCCACTTATTAACAACTAATAAATGTATCATGCGCATATAAAATAAAATTTTTAAATTATTACATAGATACACAAGTAAAAGGTACGTATTTAATGATATTTTGTAAGTACTATTGACTTTAATGCACATCGCAATAATGCAGATTTGTTCTCAATTTTTTGAAAGATTGCTTACTTCATAGCCACAATATAATATCAATTTTCTGAAATTAAGAGCTCTTATATCCTTAATGAATAATCAACTTGAATACGATCGAGACTATGTCAGTCCAAAATAATAAAAAGAGAATTGCTAAAAATATACCAGAACTGTCAGAAAAAAACAGATCATAAGTTATGCCAGAAAAATTATCTCTAGACTCTTTTATTGGAAAACGGGATTTCAAAACCATACTACAGAAATCTAGTATTTGGCAACGTTTCGCACCCATTTATTGTCAATAAAGGGTCCAGAGATCATCTTCCTAGCACAAGTATTTGATTACTCTTACTTGAAGGAATAAAGAAATACAACTTGTGACATCATTTGTTACGACGTGTTGAACTGTCCTGCAAAAGAAAATTGTCGTCCTCCTGATATGATTTTATTTTAGGGTGCGTTTATGTTGGAACTGCGATAAACGGAACAACCCTCTCGTCACCTTTAGACATTGTAAATGCATTTGGTTTATTTTTTTCTAGTGTTTACATTGAATCAACAAACGGTAGTACGTCTGAGCTTCAAAGACTTTCAAACACTAATGCTAAGATAATCGCAATTGATCAATTCTCCGAGAAAGATATTCTGGAAGTCCTAAAATCCTCTAATAATAATTTCACTTCGGGCATAGACGATATTTCCAGTTTTCTGCTAAGAGATTGTGCGAATATTTTTGTCAAACCTCTTCATAAATTGTTCTCTCTTATCGTTTTGACCTCTACTTTTCCTACCAAATGGAAACAAACAATTATTGTACCGATTTTAAAAACGGCGATAAAGAGAATATAAACAACTACAGGCCTATTTCACTTCTTTGTAATTTTTCAAAAATTTTTGAATTGGTGCTAGTTAAACATTTATACTTTAAGGTGAAACATATAATATCTCCTTTACAACATGGTTTCGTGAAAAACGCTCAACAATTACTAATTTGGCATGCTTTAGTCAATTTGTAGCCGAAGTTATCGACAATAAGGGACAAATAGACACTATTTACACAGATTTCACAAAGGCATTTGACAAAATAGATCATTATTTATTGTTACATAAGCTTGATTTATTGGGTTTTTCTAACAATCTCTTAATGCTGATTAAGTCGTATTTATTATATAGAAAGCAATTCGTCTGTTATGGTAATTTTGTCTCAAATTCATTTCATTCAACCTCCGGTGTACCTCAAGGCTCCAATTTAGGACCACTACTTTTTCTTATGTACATTAATGACATAACTTCTGCAGTACAATGTAACATTCTATTATACGCTGATGACATAAAACTTTACTCTGCAATTAACTCACCAATTGATTGTTTAATTTTACAAAATAATATTAACAAAATGGCAAAATGGTGTGCCAGAAATCGACTCACCATTAATATTCCAAAATGCAACGTTATCACCTATTCCCGAAAAGTTAACACTGTTCAGTTTAATTATTCCATTAATGAAGTTAGCTTGTCTCGTGTAAATTCAATAAAAGACCTAGGAGTTACTTTTGATACATTTTTAACTTTAGAGAACATACACAAAATACTGTGTCGAAAGCATATAAAATGTTTGGTCTTATCTATCGTAATTGTAAAAGTGATTTTAAATCCAGAGTGTTAATTCTGTTATATAAGTCCCTTATAAGATCGCAACTCGAATATGGTTCACTCATATGGGCGACCCGCTCTAAAAGTCAGACACAGATGCTGAAAAAGTTCAACGTCGATTCCTAAAATTTGTTTGTTTTACAATTGACGGAGTTTATTCCAACCAAGGTTTTGATCACAATGAGCTACTGCAAAATTTGAGTTGACCACACTAGAATCAAGACGAAGTGTATGTTATGTCAAATTCCTTCACAGCCTGGTCCATTACAATATAGATTGTGCGTATCTTTTAAATAAAATTAACTTTCTTGTGCCACGTATTCATTGTAGAACGTCAGCCTGTTTTTATTGTAATTTTAGCAGAACTGATATGCTTAAATATGCTCCGATCGCAAAAATATGCGAACACTACAATAAAATAAGTAACGAGTGTGATATTCATGTTAACTCGACCAGTTTTATTGAAAGTGTGCTTTCGATTTATTTTAGAAACTTATAACTGTGTACGTGTATGGAAGTTCATAATAAGTATAAAGTCACATCAGTATATTCTTTTTTTTTTTTTTTATATCGAGTTAGAATGAATCTTGTATGTATTTAATTATTTTTCTTTCTTTTTATATTTAGTTGTAATTTACTTTCTTTCACAAAAATTTAATATTGTTTTCTGTAAACGGGTGTGTACATACCTGTTGAAATAAACATATTATTATTATTATTATAAACGATAACAGCTGCGATACTAGCGAAGCAAAGAAAATGAGTTCATTATTTTATATCGAGGTGTTTATATTGAAGCGACCGACGTGTTGATCAAGTTTGGTAGGTATGGATATCGACTATTTAATTAGTAAAATATTTGTTAGATCTAAAAGTATCATTATCCGTAACCAGCAAATTTAATTTTTTTTGTTGCTTGCAAGAATATTGTTATTTAGATTATAACATACAAAAAGATCCAAATGTAACTTATGTAGGTTGTTTAGGCCGTTTTTAATTATTTAATTCAAATTATGTTTTATCTAGTTAGTATAATTATGTTTTGAAAAAAAAGATGGTTAGTTACAAAAATAGTAAATAAGTTGAGTTTTTTTAATGTAAAATCTTTATTCATACATTCCATTATATCAATATTCTTCAAATGTGTTTTTATAAATTTATTGGGCCTAAGAGCGAGCGATGCTTATATAAAACAATATGCAAAATCTTAACATGGTCCTTACAGCCGCATATTTGAAGCCGCCTCAAGAAACTTGAAGAAAAAACCGCTATCTTCTATACCGCTGAACCCTTTTAAACCTACCACAACCGCAACAAAACTACCGCTAACCAAAGCTATAAGAACCGCATTGAAACCTATCACTGGATACTGCTAAATTTGAAATTAAACCGCAAAAAGGTCCGATAAACTAATCCCGCGAAGAAGCTAAACCAAGTAAAGTCTTAATTCTTACTTACTAACTTCTTTTACTTCTTAGATACGCTTTGTTTTTCGAATTGATTTCTCATTTGTAATTTATACATATTCGATCATTTTTACTTGTCATCTGCTTGTCATTCGTTTAACGCATTTTAATATAAAATGAGTAAAAGCAAAGAGATACAATTAAATACACAAAAGTAAAATAACGTTCAATTCTAAGCGATTTAGAAAGATTAGAAAATATGTTTAATAATTTATCATCTGCACTAAATGAATCTGAAAAGAATATGCTCGAGTATTTACATAACAGAGCCTCTAATAATGAAAACCGTTATATAGAAAATTACGTAGAATTAGAGACAAACGAATTTGATTTAAGTGAATTTCCTAATATTGATGAATTTCAATCAAAACTTTATTTAGTTCTAGTAAAGTGCAATGGGATTCTTAAGTCCAATGCAGTCGCTTTTACTTCTAGTAAACCTCAACCCGCTTGTTTAAACAACAATTATTTGCAATCGCTTCCTAACTTACAATTGCCAACGTTTTCTGGTGATATTGCTAATTATAAATCGTTTATAGAAAACTTTCACTCTGTCTGTCGATTCTTCTGGTGTGGAATCTTCACAAAAATTTCAATACTTAAAGAATTCTTTAACAAATGAAGCTGCTTTATCAATAGCAGGCTTATCCGCAACCGACAAAAATTATCATATTGCATTAACTCTTCTTGATTCCAGGTATAATAAACCAAAACTGGTAGTTCAAGCTTATCTGAGAAATATTTTTACTTTAGATAGTGTAACAAAAGCATCATCTAATTTGTTATAACACTTTGTTGATACGCTAAATAAAAACATTCTTTGTCTAAGAAATCTAAATATAAACGATAAAGATTTAGCTTCAGCATTTTTATCGTATATTGTTGAACAAAAACTGGATTTAGGCACTAGAAAAAAGTTTAAAACGTTTAAAAAAGTTTTCTTCAAGACAGAGCTCAATTTTTTAGTTGATCTTGAGTTTGAAAGAAATTGTCAAACAAGCCAGAAAAATTTAACATTACTTACTTTTAACAATGCATCTTCAACTTATTAGTGTTCTAATTTTTAGGATCTCTCTATTGATCAAAGAATTGCCAAGGTAAAAGAATTACAAGTTTGTAAGAATTGTTTTGGGAACCATCACGTTCAAAGATGTAAATCAAAATACAGCTGTTTTCGATGTAAAAGTTTGCATCATACTCTAGTGCATCAAATTTATAAGAAGCCCAGCAGTAATACTGAAGAACAACATAATACTGTTGATACTTCTCCTCCTTCAAATGTTACTCTTACTTGTAACAATTTATTAAATAATCAAATATTACTCTCAACCGCAGAAGTTTATGATAAAGATAATCAAGGAACACTAATTACTGTTTGCTGTCTGCTCAATAGTGGTTTTATGCAGAACCTTATCACAACTGCACTCATGAATAAACTTCAACTACCTTCAAAGATTATTAACATGTCTCTTTTAGGGATAAATTCAAAAGCAACTGCAATTCATCGTCTAACTAATATCCAAATGTATTCTAAGAATAATTTATTTTCGACTAGATTACCTTGCTTAGTTATTGATCACATAACAGTGCCGATTCCAAATACTGCATTTACTAAAATGGTATTAGGCATTCCACCCAGTATTCAATTAGCAGATAAACATTTTAATAAAACTGATAAAATTGATATGTTAATTGGAGCTGCTCTTTTTTACGATTTATTGGAACCCCAGAAAATGAGTTTAGATTCAGTCATGCCTACTCTTCAAGAAACCAAATTGGGTTATGTAATGTATGGTCAACTAAAATTTCAAAGTTGTAAACCCTTATCTATATCAAATTGCAGCATTTCAGCTTCTAACTCTGAGTTTAATTTACAGCGACTCTGGAAAATAGAAAATATTGAACCTGAAAATCCACTTTCGTATATTTATCGAAGAATATGAAACATCATCTACTACTACTAAATTACGAGAAGTTTTCGATGGAAGTGCAAAAACTATTTCGGGTATTTCAATTAATGATTGTCAAGTCATGGGTCCGGTTGTTCAAAGAGATTTGTTCTCTATTCTTTTAAATTTTCGACAATATCAAGTAGCAAGTACTGGTGATATAGAAAAGATGTATCCACAAATCTATATAGCTACTAATCATCGCCAATATCAATGTATTCTTTGGCGTTCTAATATTAAGAAGGGAATACGAATTTTACAACTGAACACCGTAACAGATGGTTTAAACAGTTTTTCTTATCTAGCAACAAAACATCTTTAAACTTTAGGAAAAGAAAATGTATTAGAATATCCTGAAGTAAGTTCAAAAATTATTAACGATTGACTGCTGATGTTTCACAAATTCTTTTTAAAGCAGGATTTTCGCTAAGAAAATTGCGTTGCAGTCATAAATATGTCATCAAGTTTTATCCACAATCCAATTCTATAATACAATTTTCTACTAAAGAATCAAAAACCCTAGGTATATTGCGGGATTCATCATCATTTGTATGGCTACTCGAGCAGTCCATTTGGAACTTGTGACTAGTTTATCACATCAAGCATTTATTGAAACTTGTAAACGTTTTATAGCGCGTCGCGGTAAGCCTAGATGAATGCATTCAGACAATGCAACGAATTTTATTGCTGCAGCGGATGAATTAAAAAAAACGTATTTATATCTCAAATTGAGTTCAGTTTAGTCAAAACTATGTGAATATTTTTCTTCACAAAGTATTGATTGAAATTTATACCTCAAGTTCACCGCATTTTGGTGGACTTTGGGAAGCGAATATAAAAAGTGTTAAACGACATTTATATAAAATACTTAAAACGACTAATTTGAATCATGAAGCGTTATATACTTTGCTAACTAAAATTGAATCTGTCCTTAACTCTGGTCCTTTAGCACCTCTTTCAAATGATCTTAACGATTTTCAATCTCTTACTCTTTTCCATTTCTTAATTGGTCGTCTTATGAGGCACTATCGGAGCCACAGTTAGAAAGTTTACCAGTTAATCGATTGGATTCATTTCAACATCGTCAGCAGCTTCTACAGGATTTCTGGAAACGATGGCACCGTGTAGTTTTGCCGGAATTTCAACAACGTATGAAACGGAAAACAGACCCAAAAAACCATTTGCAAGTTGGTACTTTAGTATTTTTATCGGATTCGACTACTCCACCTTTTCAATGGCCTTTAGCCAGAGTAATTCAATTATATCCTGGTAATGATGGTAATGGTAATGATGTAGTAACACTACGCAGTTTAGCAGAAGCATATAAAAATGGCTAATTCTGAAGATATGTGTTCTTCCTTTAGATAATAGTGACGTGTCCGAGAAAGTAAATACTGAAATACTAAATATTGAAAAATTTAATTATTTTTGTTAATTGTTATTTAAACCATACTGATTTCAAGGCGGGGAGTATGTTCAGGCCATTTTAAATTATTTAATTCAAATTATGTTTTATCTAGTTAGTATAATTATGTTTTGAAAAAAGATGTTTTTTTTATCAAATTTCTTCAAGTGTGTTTTCATTTGCCCTAAGAGCGAGCGATGTTTGTAACATATACAACAATACGCATTTTCTTAACAGGGAACAAGTAACAACTTTACTATATACCTACATGTACTCAAACAGGGAACAACTATTACTTTTCAAGAATATTTATTATTTTTAAACGCTATACAAAATTATGAATGATAGTATCTGAAACACTTCATTTTAATGTAAATAGAAATTTCTAGTAAAAATTTCCAGAAAATACGTCAATTGACAAAAAATCAACAAAATTTAGTACGGTAATGCACTTGTCGGGAAGGATTGACGGTTTCACCTATTATGTTCAAATGACACCACAAATTTTGTTCTTTTCTGACTTCTTACAAAAATAATTTGAATATTAGAACTACAGAAATTTATTCTCTAATGTCTTATATATAAATTTCGTGCTGCTGAATTTTGTTTATATTGGAAAAACACCCAAGACAATTTTTAAGCGCGTAACTGAACCAGTAAAATTCAAACACTTGAAAGATTTTATTTATAAACATTAACTTGATAATACACATAATACTTTGGCGTAATTATATTAACCGCTAAAGATAGTACCACTGTTGTCAAAATGCGTTCGCTTTTAATTGAAATCATTTGTGGTGATAGGAGTTCTTATTTAACTGATACCATTACTGTTTATATGCTTTTTATAGTGCAGTGATACATGCATGACAAAATTTCAAAACAAGTCACGAGTATCAGAGGTGACAACTAACCCATGTCGTAGTACATAAATTAGAAGTCAGTAACCCACTCCAAAAATAAAGTTAATAAAATTTGGCCTTAACAAAAAGAAAGTTGTGATCGTCAAATAAATAAAATGGAAAAGGATCCTACGTTGTGATTATTTTTAATTTATCTACAAGATTTGGATAGATTCGGATTGAATGAGAACTGATTCATTTTGGATAATGTATTACAAACCAATAAATTAAAATAAAACTCACATGCAAACCACAATAACATTTAATATTTAATTCCTGCATAGGCTGCTTACAAAAAGGAAAACCTGAAAAGTACATTGGACATACACAAATAACACACAAATCGCAAAGGCATAACACATAAAATGTCAATAATCAAAATATTAACCAAATCAAATAAAACACTGCAACAAGATATGTTCATCATATTTCAA
Organism: Abscondita cerata; assembly: GCA_030710515.1. Classification (NCBI taxonomy): domain Eukaryota; kingdom Metazoa; phylum Arthropoda; class Insecta; order Coleoptera; family Lampyridae; genus Abscondita; species Abscondita cerata. Next base: position 65,007 of record JALBCR010000528.1, on the reverse strand, counting down.
TTCTTATGGGATAAATAATAATTAAATAGCCTCATGACTTCGATTGTCGAATGTTAGTAAAAACACAGAAAAAACAAAAAAAAACAACACATTGCATATACATAATAAATATCATATCAAATAAAATCAAGATCATATATCAATAACCTCTGCTTTAGTATTCTTTGTATCAGCAAGTAAATAATAAGTTCAATGTCAATAAATGTAATAGTAAAAGTTTCATGTTAAATTGAGAGAGAGAGAGAGAGATAAGCTACTCCACTTGCATCAAACCAGCTAGGACATTAAGTCTACTAACAGCTTTTGCCAGGCGGCTTGAACCTCTCTCTTTATGGCATTAAGTCGGGGAGAGAGATAAGCTACTCCACTTGCATCAAACCAGCTAGGACATAGTCAACCAACGGTTGTTGCCAGGCGGCTTGAACCGCTCCCTTTCTGACGAACACTCCCCAACGTTTGTTACATCAAAAATATCAAATAATTCCACGGTGGAGGTGTACAAGCTATTCCACTTGCAACAAACCAGGTAGGACAATTAAGTCAACCAACGGTCGTTACCAGGCGGCTTAAAATACACCCATCCGATTCGAACTAAATCAATATGTCAAAAAACAACATCGATAAGAGCCTTCATTCAAAAACGTTCCCCAACTTGTAAAAGTTAAGTACAGACGAATTCATGAGTAAGGTATCGTTCACATCCAGTTAAACTAAATCAATGCAGACACAAAAAAATAAGAATCAACGCACGAATACACGAAGCTTTCCGCTTACATTTACTAAGTTAGCTTAAGAAGTTCTCATTGAACATTACTTTACAATCACTCATGGTAAAACTGCATACAAACATAATAAACTGTCTAGTAACTTCTTAAGTTGAAGTTGACACAACAATTTCGTATACACGTTAATTTTTCGTGTTAGCGGAATGGTGCTAAACATTTGGCAATTCTTAATTTTACGTACGTTAATTCAATCCAAATAGATGTAAACGACCCTTAAAACAAACGATTTAAAACAAATAATAATTTAGTAGCGTTCCACATCTTGTTGCATTGTTAAAAAAAATCTCCTTCATATCAAAGGAAAGGAACACCAACTGCAGCGTCTATTTAACCAACAGAAAAACACCAAAAACTGCACCAAAAACTTGACTCGGACACGTGTTTCAACAGCTTAGCTGGTTATCTCCTTCATATGTTCTAAAATAGACTGAAAACGCCCAAATTTATGCCTCCGCGACAGTGGTTATTTTACAATCTGAACTAAACATTGTTAACTTATATTTTATCTATTGTTTCCCATAGCAATATATATGAACTCAATTTAAATTAAACCTTAATAAAAACAAACATTTGATAAATTGGTGACGAACGCTTCATGAGGGCGTTTTACAAAAAGAAAATATGCGCGAGACAATTCTCTACGTAATAAATTTTCAGACAAAGAAACTACATTAGCGGTTCCTAATTAGTTAATTTTTCTATAATTGTGGTTTAAACAATCGTAAAAGGTAAAACTAAAACGTGCAAAAGGGCAAACTTAAATCTGGTTCAAAATAAAGCATCCCCAAAATTAATCTAAACATACATTCAACATACCTCTAGTAACACGTTACAAGGTTCAAACACAAGTGTCCCTGATTCGCCCTTATTTCATTAATTCAAACAAAAAAATTTTAAGGCGGAGAATTCTTTCCGATATATTTCGAGAGCAAAAGCGTACAAAAAAAAACTAGCGGTTTAATGTGTCGTCTACCTTTTAGGGTAATTATACATAATTTTTTTTTATTATTCAATTTTAAGTCTGGAACCCTACAATAGCTTAATGACTATATAAATTGTTTTGAAGGAATGATCATATGAAGTACAGCTGATAAATGTAGTAACAAAAAAGAAACACTTACTCACAGTTTCAATAAATGTACAGTCATGGAAAAGATTTTACAAATAATGCCGATTTGTTCTCAATCTTCTGAAGTATTTGTTCATTCTCATAGCCTCAATACGAAATCAATTTTCTCAAAGAAAATTGCTGAAAAAATGCTATAGCTGTATGTAAAGTTAAAAATATGAATTATCGATCATTACTTACATTACTTACGGTTTGTTGAATTGTCCTCCTCCTATGATTTTTTCTTCAATTGGTTCAGTCAGTCCATCAAGTTGGATAAAATGTTACCAAAAATATGAAGAACTTCATAAAGTGTTTTTGATCACAAGTATAATTCATACCTTGTTATCTGTAGATGTTCTCCTTTAGTAATATGTATTTTAGGGAGACATAACAAACCTTATTCAATGTAGTAGCAAATTTCTCACAGTTGGGCTTTCTTATAAGAAGTCAGTTCAAAACACAGTCTATTTTAGCATTGACGTTTCGACTGACAAGAATCATCTTGAAAAAGACTGAAAATTAGGTGGTTTTGAAACAGAGTTAACCAATGGTGACCAATGTTGCTTGATAAAAGTTTGCGTTCAATTAAAATTCAGTCCAGATGTCAAATTTTATATGTTCATTTCAACATTTATATATTTTCTAAAATTTTATAATTTGTTCTTATTTATTTATTCATTTATTTATATGATACTCTATACAAATATTGTATTGTGATGTAAGTGTTATGTATGGTGCCCCAGAAGATCAGTGTAAACCTGTATAGTGTGGTGACAAAACCGTGTGCAATAGTGGATTGGTTTGTCTTGGCAAAGCATTTACTTCCTTTAAACTTCGTTAATTGACAATCCTCTACAATACTAGGATATATTGAAAAATTCTTAGCATACTATAGAACCAAACAAAATTTCAATGTCAAAATATTTTATTACTTAACATATTCTCTTCTTAATTGGATACATTTATTACAGCGAACCTGCAACGTCTCTAAACCTTTCAAAAAAATGTTTCTTCTTGCTCTGCAAACCAGACCTCCACAGCTTCTATTACCTCCTTGTTGGAAGAAAATGTACAACCTTTTAAACTTTTTTCAGTTGGTGATAGTCGGACGGAGCCAAATCGGGTGAATAAGGGGGCGTTCTAGTAATTCAAACCCTAAATCACGAATTTTTGCATGGCAACATGAGATTTGTGTGCAGGGGCGTTGTCCTGCAAAAACAAAACACCTTTGGATAGCTTTCCGCGTCTTTTCTCTTTAATATTTTTCCGTAGAGTGGTCAGTAATGTCGAATAGTAATCTCCAGTTATTGTTCTACCCTTATCCAAAAATCAATCATGATTACTCCATGGCAATCCCAAAAAACTGAAGCAAGAACTTTTCCAGCAGATTTTTGGACACGAAACTTCTTAGGTCTTGGAGAACCAGAGTGTCGCCATTTCATCGATTGTTGCTTTGTTTCTGGATTGTAGAAATGTACCCAAGTCTCATCCATAGTAACAATTCGGTTTAAGAAGTCTACATCGTTTTCAAATCCAGCACAGATCAAACGCGATGCTTCTACCCTTGCACGCTTTTGGTCAACATTCAAACATTTGGGGATCCATTTTGCAGCAATTTTTCTCATGTCCAAATTGACGTGAACCATATGATGATATCAGATATCCGTTTTAGCCCAATTCGACGCTCTGATAAAATCATGTCATGAACTGCATCGATATTTTCGGGGACTGACACAGAAACTGGCCTTCCCGATCGGTCATCATCTTCAATGGAAAATTTATCTCTTTTGAAGCTTGCATTCCAATTTTTGACGGTCGCATACAAAGGACATTGATCACCAAGAGTATTAAGCATATCTTTGTAAATCTGCTTACCTCTTAACCCTTTTAAATACAGGTACTTGATGATGGCTCAATACTCCAATTTTTTGATTTTCACAATTTCGGTAGACATCTTTTTTCATTTAAGTTATTGTTCGTTGCTATGGTAACGCAATATTTTTTATGCAGGGAACTGGTCTAGGCTAACTAGATTTCAATACGTCCTCGTATGTGTAACGGTCTCTGGTTCGTTTCCACAGTCACAATTTGGATTAGAAATTGCACCCCATTTGAACAACATAGAGTTGCATTTTGAATAGTCTGTTCTTATGAAATGATCAAAGCACGGGACTTCTATTGTTGGATCGTCAATGAGATGTTTATTGAAAACATCAACTCCAGACCATATTTTTTTCCACTATTTAACTTCAAAAAAAGCCGTACTTGAGTAGTTTTGCAACCATACAGGACTTCGAGATTTAAATCTTTTAGCAGAAGGGTTGTCAGTGTCTTTTCAAATTGGTAACTTTTTGTTAAGTTGTCATTTATCCCATTCTTGTTTTAACGCTACTTTTTGTCGAATGTTCGATGAAGTAATATTACAAAGAACAGGAAGCCAATTGAGAGGAGTAGATTTAATGGTTCCACTGATTATACTCATAGTGCAATTCAACTGCGCATCTATTTTTTTTGTATGATAACTATTTAACCAGACAGGGGCACAATATTTTGTTGTAGAATAAACTAATGCCAATGCAGCTGTACGAAGTGTCTTTGCATCTGCTTCCCAAGTTGTTAATCGGGCTCTCAATAAAGTTTACTAATTGAAACCATACCTTTATTGAGTATACTTGTCTGATCTCCACAGTGTGTTTCCTGTAAAAGTAAAATATCGACCCAATTCCTGAAACAAAAATTAGACAAGAAATCTGATTTTTCTTTACTCAACCCCTCAACATTAATTTGTAGAATATTTGTAGTGTGTCCTATATTAGTGTGTGATTGTGTTTAGTGAAATTGTGTTATACATTTTTTCGTAATTATCTGGAAGGGTCTTGATGACCAGGTCCGGAAACCAAAGTGGTGATTCGCAAGAAGAACATGTTTTTCTTGTTGACCATGGAGTACTGTAAGGTACTGATCACCTTCTATATTTTATGTTTGTATTAACAACGCCTAAAAACACCTGAAAAAGCTCTAACGAAATTATATATATAATAAGTGATGTTACTTGTGTTATATTCGCTCCTCCAGCAATATCAGATTAGTTACGCAAAAGAAAGATTTTTTTACTAGTTACATACATTCGTATTATAATATACTTTGTTTTACAGATTTTTCTTATAGTATGAGCATAGGATCTTTTTTATATTATGTAATATTTCTAGGACATGGTAATGTATTCTTGAATAATAAATTACTTTATTCTTTTAATTGGACTTTTTATAAAACGATGTCACTTTCAAGTTCACATTATATCTATAGTTGACGATCATTAATCATCTTACAATAACTTGCAGTTCTAATGGTGGAATTTTATATGAATTTTCTAGAGTACTTTTATTAAAACTATGAAGTTTGCTGTCTTTCAGTTAATCCGTAGTTATGTAACTAGAAAACGTCATTAAATTAATGTAGTCAGTCAGTATGTAACGTTAATTCCACAAACAGTTTACAATTTCGACATTGTTTAGAATGTAATTTTTATTCAGTAGAATTCGTTTCAATATAAAATCTACACGGTCATATTTAAATTGTTAAATTCATATAAGATATCGTTGTTTTCATACATAACATCTTAACTTACTTTAGATGTAATAAACTATAAATAAACTCTACATATGCACATGTACTTTATATTCCTTAAGGAAGTTATCATCCAGCAGGGCATCGTAAAGAACTCTAACATCTCAGCCAGTCATTTTTGAGCGATTTCACAAACTCGATGTACTGTTACGATTAGAAGTACAAATATATTATAAATTTAAGAGATATGGAATTTAAGGGTCGCATTATAAGCAAAATTATAAACGCCTAACAAAATTAAATTGTTTTAATTTAGCGTGAAAATGACATGCCTAACCGTCCTTTAGAAAGTATAATGTCTTCTCTAACTTTGCTTTTATCAAATATTATATCATCTTCAACCATTTATGAATTAAATTTTAAAAATTCATTTTGCGTGAAATGATGTTTTAATCGGGAGTTTCACAGATGTGTGTGGCTGGTGGAGCGGTAAGCAAAATGGTTTGGCTGGATTACACACACCATTAAATTCTGCCCATCGTAAAATTAAATTATTTCTGGGATTCCTCGCTGTAGAGTGACGAGGTAATATCTTATGCCTGACTGCAACGCAATTTAGACACACCATTTTGTTCTTGTTTTAAGGACCTCGTATACAACAAAATTATTATAGGATGTAATTTTCCGTTTCATCGATTTTCTACATTTCATTTTGACATTTTTATTTTTATTATCTATGAAAAGAAACATTACAGATCCCATAATTTAAGATAATTGTTGAGCTTTATTTATTCGTGTTTTTATACATTTACTTGTTACGCACGTAAACTTTTCGTAAATGTCTTTTACGAACCGTATGCTAGTGTAACAGTAATGAAGTTATTAGAAAATAATGAAATTACTTAGAACCACAGTTGGCTCAAATGATGAACAAGATAAAGTATTTAATTTTTATGCAAATACTTTAGATAAAACCGTTTTAGTGGTAGAAATATAGCATTAGTTTACTAACAAGCAATAAATAATGTAATAAACTTCATGGTAAAACACATTATGAAGTTTGCAAAGCACTAAAGAAAATATATGCCAGTTGCCAGATACGTTGTATTTCATCGCTGTAGTTAACGTTGTTTAAAAGCTGGATCCAAATAATCTGAGCTTAGCAGCTGCCGCACTTTCAACTTCCGTTTTCAGGGTCAATTGGTTTTAATTTCCCTCACTTCCTCAGATTTATTATTAAATTAAAGCGATAGCTAAGGCCTTAACGAGATAACAGGAATCGAATAAAAAGGTATGTAACATTGTAACCTGCATTCGCCAGTTTTTAACAGGACAAAAACTTTTGGTTTTCTACCAAATTTAATCAAAAGTCGTAAAGTTGGGGCGTTTCATTAACATTCTGTAAACTTATTAGCTGCCAACTGAATCGCAACTTGAGATCATTGTGAAATAAATGAGTGAAGCCGAAAACTTTACCAAACTTAATTATAAGTTGTCGATCAATTGATATCAGTTTCTCTAAATAACAAAAAGCTTAATATAAACTTTGTATCTAATTTGGTTTGTATGAAATATCTGTAATCAATACAGCATTGATAAACTTTTCATTGCGTTTCTTTCACATAAACGAATGAACTGATGATTTATTAAAATAAACTTCAAAATTTACCAAGACAAAAATATGAAAACGATTGGACAAAGAAATCCTTAATTTTAGTTTGTTTCCTTTAAATTGAGACCCTATAGGAAATGTAATTAACCGCATTACTTTAAACAGTATAAAAGAAAAGTTCTCTTAGCTCGAGCGTGAAAACTAAATTAGATCAAGTTTTTAACGTACTTTGTTCGTCCAGAATTGGCAGTATTTATACAATGAAATGTAATTTTAAAAGTTTGTTCGCATCGAAATTTTTGACACATAATTTTTAGTTGTTTTACCTAACATACTTAACAGTTTTACACATGATTAACGCAGAAAATTATAAAAGTTTGAGGTAGAGTGTAAAACTTTACATCTAAAGTGGTAGGTTTTAAAAAAACTTTTTTAACTAGAATTTGTTAGAGTGTAATTTCGAAGCTTCTAAATTTCTTTGGATCAGTTGCATTATTCATTCAACTAAGTTTCAAGCAACTGGTCTTTTTCTCGATATATTAATTTTTAATACTTTGTAGTTGTTACAAAAATTAAATATTTTATTTATATACTTTTGCACATATAAAATTCCGTCAACATTTTTTTTTATTAAAAAGTTACTTAAATTTTTATGAGCTAGTTGGGATGCAGATTAAATTAAGCTAACACAATTTTAATTAAAAGATTTAAAAGGTGAGTGCTTGGTTTAATTCATAGGAATATATTATGATTTTGAAATTTTTTGTAGTAATAAAATGTTTTCTTTTATTTCTTTTTTTGAAATACTTACCACTTTTGTTTTACTTATTGAATTTAAATAACCTGCAGGTAAAGAAAACATGTAACATCACATGTTTTATAGTTAGTACTTTGATCATAAGAATAAACGCACTTCATCTATTTATTTAACAAAAAAAAATAGTCTGTGTTCTCTCGGATGTTGAATTCCAGTAAAGTGGAAGTTCTTATACACACCTTGTGACTTTTTACTAAAAACTAAGAAGACTTAATGGATATAAGCGCCACACCTCGTAATGGTCATCAACATAGATGTTCTAATTCGCTAAAATAGAAAGGATAACTTGTACGTATGTATGGAATTTAGTAATTATTCACCCACTGAAGAACAATTGTTAATAAAAATTATAAGACATTGTATAGAATTAGAAGAAACAAAAGTTTGCCAAATTTTGAAGAAGATCTTAATAAAACTGTGCCATTCTTACGACTAACTAACTAAAATAGTCCGATAGAGACTGAGGTACGTGTAACACGAATTTCTGTGCTTCGGTTAAATAGAATATTTAACAAATTGTCTCTATATAATTTGAATATTTACATTAATTGTAAAATCTTGTATCCAGTGTGAAATTTATGCCTTTTGTTATTCCCAGTGCAATTAAAATGCAGTGAATTTTACATTTACTTTGTGCGTTATAGATGATTTTGTTGTTTACGTGTTGTCAATGTTAATCTGCTCTAAATGCGGTGATCCTTGTGTGTCAAAACTACCTGGACTTAGCTGTAGTGGTCCTTGCAATAAACCGTTACACCTACACTGCGTTAATTTACCCAAGAATATTATTGACATTATTAGAACGTACCAAGGAGTGATTTGTAAATGCCAATCTTGTATCTCTCTCTCTTGTTCAGCCACATTTGAAGATAAAATTAATTCGTACCTGGATAAATACATGAACAATATTGTTCAAGAATTGGATTCAAAAATTGGAGAATTAAAGTTTCATCTGATCGAAAAGATTTCTAAAGACGTAAATTCTATTGTCGAAGCTGGTGTCTATTCACTGAAATCCGAAGCATTGAATTCTCTGCAGTCTAATTTCTTGTCTGTACCATCTGAAAGCTTCAGATGTCAAAACCGTGGCCCTTATGCTAACGTCGCTGCATTTTCTGTTCTGATTAAACCAAAAACTCAAGAGTAATTCTACTACTAAGGCTAATCTTTTACGTACTGTGGACCCCATATCCTCTAGCTTAGGTGTCGTCGGTGTGAAGCATACTGCTGGTGGTAGTATTCTCGTTAGTTGCTCTTCTAACGACAGCACCGGGAAATTAAAACAGATGGCGACCGTCAACCTTTCAGAAAACTATCAAGTGACTGAACCTACCAAGTTCCATCCCCGCATAAGAGTCACTGGGATGACTGAGTTGCACAGCCCGGAGACCATTGTCAAGTTTGCTGGTGTACAAAATCCTGATTTATTCGGTTCCTCCAGTATCAAATGTATCTCGGTCAACCCTCTTAGGAAGAACAAAAGCTCATTTCAGGCTGTCTTACAGGTTGACGCTGCTGCCTACAGATGTGATCTTTTGACTGGACATATATTTATTAACTACGATTCTTGCCTTGTGTTTGATGCATTAAAAGTTATTCGATGCTTTAATTGTTGCGGATTCTACCATTCGTCTCGCCGCTGCCGTAAGTCGTTGGTATGCCCTAAGTGTGCTGAACAACATTCTATTGGTGACTGTAAATCTGATTTTTTGAAGTGTTTTAATTGCTGTAGTCTCAGCAAGATTCTGCTCAACATTAACCCTGATCACGTTGCTTGGGATAGGAACTGTCCTGTTTATGTCAAAAAGCTGACTGCTTTAAAAGCAGATTTGGTATGTTTCGGATAGCAATTACCCACTTCTCCCCCAACTTTTCAGACTGCGTTTCATCTCATATTTCTTCCGCTTCTGTCTTCATTTACTATCAAAACGTTAGGGGCCTTAACACTAAATCACAAAAACTTCTTAACGGTGTTTTCACTATCTCTTATATCGATATTTTTGTCATCACTGACCCTTGGTTAAGCGACTCTGTCAATAATTTTGAACTTTCCCCCCCTCTTTTCTACATCTTCCAGACCAAGAGGTGGCGGAGTTCTCTTTGCGGTAAAATTGAACTTTCATGTGCAGCATATAGATTTGGATTCAATCTCTCCTTTATTCCAGTCTATTCTTAATATCGATATTTCTGTTGTATTGATAAGTACCTCTGGTGCTAGATTCTGTCTTGTCGCTGTCTACATAGCCCAAATTGTGTCTTATGATCACGTGATCACACTGTTTGAGGCACTTGAGCTACTTGTGTTGGGTGATTTTACTTTTGCCCAATATGCCTAGTCCCTTTCTGGCTGTATCACCGAACGTGTTCAAAAATTACATAATTTTTGCAACTTACTGTCTCTTGAGCAGTTCAACTTAGTCCGCAAATAGGTTACTTGATCTTCTATTGTCATCCAAACCATGTCTTTAGTTGACGAGGACCTCCATCATCCTACCCTTCTCATAAGATGTTCCCGCAACCTACCTGGCAATTTCCACAAATTTGTTGAAAATAATCTTCATTTGTCCTACAACTTTAGAAAAGGTAACTACGCCTCCTTATATAAACATTTTTCTTCCCTATCATGGACCCCTATCTTGACAGACTCCTCAGTTGATTTCTCTTTACAGAAACTATATTCTGTTATCTATGACTCATTCAATGCATTTATCCCTAAGTCCTCTCCGAAATCCAGAACAAAATATACGCCATGGTTTTCTAATGCTATCATCTCTGATATCAAACTGAAGTACTCTCTCTGGCGGAATTATAAATTATCTAATGACCCTACTTCTCTTCATCGGTTTAGACTGCTGCGCAGCAAGATAAAGACTGATATTCAGACTTCTCATAAATGCTTCTTGAGACGTATTAAGACCGATATTAGGTCTAACCCTAATCATTTCTGGTCTTACATCAATCTAGTCCGTAATTCCTCCGGTATACCTTCTAATATGACTTATCTTGGTGCTCACAGTGACGGTCAAAATGATGTTGTCAACTTTTTTGCTTCTTATTTTAGTAGCTGCTTTAGCGACGTACATGCCCAGCACTCTTTTGTACCTCAACATTAGGTTGTTTACATGTTCTCTCTGCCTAAACATTTTGTCGAGTCTAATCTGCTTAGCGAAAAGCTTAATCTTTTTATAGCAAACACTTACCGCAGGCACTGATCTCATCCCTGCTTTCTTCTTGCGAGACTATATTTTTGTGCTGTCGACTCCGTTACTTCACATATTCAATCTGATCATTCAACAGAGACGCAGTCCTGTTGATTGGAATTCTGCTCGAATTGTCAACAGGGTTTTATTAGAGGGGGTTTTACAATTGCCAATTTAACTGTTATGCCCCAGTTTCTTGCTCAATCCTTAGATTCTGGTTTCCAGGTCGACGTTGTGTACACCGATTTTACTAAGGCTTTCGGTTGGTTGAACCATGAGATTCTCATTTCGAAGCTTCACGCTTTTGGTTTGAGTAACAACTTAGTACAATTACTCAAGAGTTACCTATGCGATAGAACCCAATTTGTTGAGGTGCTTGGCTTCCAGTCGCGTGTCTCAAATGTCCCTTCGGATGTACCCCAAGACTCTGTTCTTGGCCCCCTATTATTCAATATCTTTGTAATGACGTCGCACCTACTCTCGATTATCATTGCCTACTGTATGCGGATGACATAAAGATATTTCAGGTAATACGTGATATGTCTGATGGTCTTGTGCTTCAGAGAAGGTTTGATATTTTTGATAAATGGTGTTGGTCTAACCACTTAGATCTAAACATTTCTAAATGTCACATCGTTTCTTATACCAGAGCAAAGTCCCCAATTCTTTTTAACTATTCTTTTTCCGACGTCTCCATTACTCGTTCTAGCGCTTTTAAAGATCTGGGTGTCACTTTGAATCGTCTTTGTCTTTTAGTTCGCACATTGGATCTATTGATTTATCTTCACATAAAACTCTTGGTTTTATTATCAGAAACGCTGACTTACCTCTTTTACTGTACAGAACCCTTATTCGAACTAGGCTGGAGTATGTCTAGGCAGTTTGGAACCCTACGTATCAGGTTTATATACACGCTCTGGAGAACATTCAGCGCAAATTTTTGAAATTTCTGGTTTATCACGTTGATGGAATTTACCCTCCTAGAGATTTCCTGCTATCTGCTTTTTATATTCAACCTTTCTGATTTAAGTAGTCGTCGCGCCACCTCTTCTCTTCTCTTTCTATACAAACTTATTCGCTACCTTGTCGATTGTCCCGAATTTTTGGCAAAATTATCTTTTTCCGTTCCTCGACCTGGGTCTCGTTTTCCTACCTACCCACGTAAATTTGATATTTTTCATACGTCCACAAACGAGATTAAATCATTCAGTAGCGACTCCCTAGTTGGTTGATCGATTTACCTTATCTACCTCGTTTAACGTTAACGTTACTACTTTTATTTGTTTTGGATTATATCTGTACTACCTACGTCTAATTACATGTATATTATCCGATTTGTTTTTAGTTTTGTATTTTGCTGTTCCCGCCCATAATTGACTTTTGCTGTGGTGCGGCTGTATTTAAATAAAAAAAAAAGACAGTCAAGGGTGTGGTTTAGGTTCCTCAAAGTATTTACGTATACCGGGTTTCTGTAACTTTATTTACTGCAAATAATAGACGCACACGTTGAAGTAATATCAATATGTTTCTAACAATGTCTACAAATCGCATTAATTAAGTTGAAAAAGTAGTTTTATACCTAATACTGTCAAAAACGATGGAACCGGAAAATTACATATCAGAATAGAATAAACAAAAACTAAAAAGACAAAGGCAGTTAAGTAAACTATTTATTTATTTATTCGTTTGGTAAGTAAACTGTCAATACGTGATGATAAAAGTACGTTTCAATGCTTAAACAGAATAATCAATAATTGATTTGAACAGAAATTAACAGATATTGACAACTACCTCATAGACTATATTATGCAATAAACCGCAGCTCATTCAAAGCTGCCGTGCTTCAATCATTTATTTATTGTAAAGACTTAGAAAGATCAAACGAGAAATCACAAAATACATTGAAACTCTTATGTAATGAAAGGAACAGAAAAAAAAGCGTAGGTGCATACCGTCAATAGAATACTTTAAATTAAATAAGTTACATACTGAAATAACTGATGAAAAAATATAGGAAAATGATGTCGACAATAGAAAAAAATAAAGAATAGAAAAAAGTTGCAAATATTAATACACCGATGACCGTTTGCATTAATTTTTTGTTAATAAATTGAAAACAAAAAAATACAATGAGTTTATTTTTTTGAAAATTATACTTATAATAGTGAAAAATATAACTGTTAGACGAGATTGATCAATTAAAAAACTTACTGTATGTGTTCATTATAGTTCATAAGTAAAGCAGAATTTTTGAAATTTTCAATCTTTCATAATAATTAAGTTTTTTTTATTATATACCTTTTAATTAATTTAAGATCATCTACTAATATAATCCGCGGTACAGGGTGTCCCAGAATTATTGGGAACAAATTTGGACACAGGTTCAGGACCTCAAAATAAGTCAAAAACTTGATATGGAGGTATGTGTGGAAACGCTTTGTTGACGAGTTATGATGGTTCAAAGAAAGCGACTTAATGATGGTTTTATTTTAATTTTTTCAAAATTGGATAAGAATAAGCAATAGGAATTTTGCAGAGACAAAACTTAGATACAATTGTTAAAACCATAGCAACGATTGTTTTTAAACACGGCTTAAGTTTAAGTCGTGTCGGTGCAACCGCCCTAAGTTACTTGAATGTTTTTGATTTTTTCATTGAAATTATAAGGAATAGAACAGTAAGCATGGTTTTTATTTAAAACTATTGAATTTGATTAACAATCATTTAGTTTATCAATGAATTCTTCACTAAGCATCACCTGTATTGAATAAGAAGAATAGACTGTATTTCTTTTGTACCTACATTTTGAATGGAACTATTTTAGAACTTTAAATCGACACATTGAAATAAAAAGCCAGACTAGTTCTCCCAAAATACAATTTTATTCTAACTCATCTCCACGAACCGTTCAGAAGACACTTTACGCGGTAAGAGCGGACATAGCATGCATAAATTTAAATTATTAAAACAATGAAAATGGGCCTGGCTTGTCTAAAAATAACATCTCATTCACTGTCGCTGAAATATTGCATTTTTTTAACGATACAGTAATGAAGTTTTTGTGTTTTGTTAACAATTAAGTAAGCGGGTGTCAGGAATGTGTTTACGTGCGTCAATTGTTACGAACTGTCAGCAATTTGTAATTCTTGTTTCTGTAGCAAAATGTCAATATCGCCCATAAGATGTGAACAAATAATCGTACATATTGAAGAGGGATACAGTCAAAGAGCTGCAGGACGTAGGTATGGGGTTTCTCAAAATGGAGTTTGAAGAATTTGTCAAAGGTACGAAACGAAAATCGGAAAAACCAAGAAAAACTACTGCTTGATATGACAGATTTATGTTATTACAATTTTTAAGAAATCGGGCTGCAACGGTAACAATTACCGCCAATGAACTAGACAGATGAATCCCACTTTACCTTGGATGCTCTAAATGGTCGTGTACAAGTACGGAAAAGAACAGGAGAACGGTATGCTGCTTATCAGTTTTTTTGGGGGTTCGGTAATGGTATGGGGAGGCAACTCTTTAGATGCTTGCACACATCTGAACGTTTGTGATAGAGCAGTTCTTAATTCAGATCGATACATTAGAAACATTCTTAAAGATTAGGTTGTTCCGTATAACCACATTATTGGTGAAGACTTTTGTTTAATAAACTTTTGTTTAACGTAAGATAAGGCTCGGCCACACGTATCAAACATTCTTGTATAATATCTAAACGATGTTCGAATTATTTGTTTGAATTGGACCTGAACCCATTAGAACATCTGTGGGAGCAACTAGGAAGATCAATTCGCAATTGCTCTGACCGTTCTCGAAAGATAGTATATCTTAAAACTCTTTAGTGGAAGAATGGGACAGATTACCTCAAGAAAATCTTAGAAGATTATTACTAGTATGCCCAAACGATGCGTAATTAGAAGCTCGTAGAGGAAACACGCGCTATTAAATGATTATTTGGTTGCTTAATTTTTCTTTTATCTGTTTTTTGGTTCAAATGAAATTAATTATATGAATATCTAACTTTTTATTTTTAATAAATTTTTATTACAATCATGAGTCTGTATATTACCTGAAATTAAATTTAATATCTACTTTAAATTAAAAAGCTATTTTTGTTGACTATGTCATATTTTCAGTAAAACAGGCAAGTGAACCCAGACTTTTGTTCCGCAGTATATTTTAAAGTGCATTTCCACCAAAGGAGCAAGCAAGAGCGTGCAAGAGCAAGCACGCATTCTTTATATTTGCTTGCTTGGTCGAAACCAACTTCCGTGCGTGCAAACACGTGCTCGCTCGTGCTCGAAAGTGATCGGGACGGTGTCGGTACTTCCAAGAGAAGTTTTGCTCGTATGTATTTTGGTTGAAACGAGTTTAGTAGCAGCAGTTAACCAACGCGCGTGCAAAGATATTTAATTTTGAAAAGTTTATGTTAATTAATTTCTTTGTTATGGAGTGGAGTAATGAAAGAATGCTGCAATTAATTGACGAATACCGCCTAAGACCTGTGCTATGGGATACAAATAACTTATTTAAAAATCGCAATAAAAAGGAAGATGCTTGGAAGAACTTGGTAAAACTATTTAAAACAGATACGATCGAAATTAAAAGAAAAATTAATTCTCTTTTGGCTTCATTCAGACGTGAAAAACAGAAGGTGGTACTCAAACCATCTGGATCCGGAACCGAGGAAATATAGAACAAAATGGTTCGCATTTTCAAGCTTTTTAATTTTTTAATGGACAAAAATAAACCAAAGCATACCAAAAACACTAATGAGGTAAGTAAAATTTTATTATTGCAACATTAAAATTTAAGTTTCAGAAAAATGAATGAATGAATGATAAATAAAGGTTATGATTGCATACAATTGCTGGTTAAACATGTGCACAAATAGACTCTATTTTCATTATTATTATTCATACACAGTCTGCCATGGAACACGCCCAATAGTAGTAGCAAAATATTCTGCAAATTCCTTTCTGTTATCATAGTAGGAAACTGTCGATTTTTGAGGAATCCGGTCCAAGGACAATAGCGATGTTAAGTTTTTACTTTCTTTTCTTCAAGCTCCGTCGACTATTTTTCCATCTATTTCTTGATCAAATGTTTCAGGTGGAGAATAAAGATTTTGTGAATGTTTACTTTTTCTGAAAAAGTTATGAAGCTAAACACAAACCAAGACAACTTTTTCTGATTTTTCAGGCTCCAATAGCATTGGTTTGCGTAAGACCCGGAACACGGCAGATAAAATACCAAAAGCATTTTCAACTAATCTTCTGGCTCTTAAAAGCCGGTAATTAAATATTCTTTCTATGGATTCCTTCTCCTGAACTCCCGCGTATGTTTTAAAAATGTTATACTGCATAGCAAAATAAGACACTGGATGTTACCTGCCCTCCAATATATGTTCTGAAGGCAAATGTAAATTATTTTCTTGCAATTTATTGGAAAAAATTTGTATTTTGGAATACACCACCATCAGAAATTCTTCCTTGACAACCAACAACCGCATATAGGAAGCAATAATCTGCATCAACTAAGGCCATTAACACTATACTGAATGTATATTTGTAATTAACAAAATCGCTGCCGCTGTTAATTGGCGCTTGTAGTACTATATGTTTCCCATCAAGGGCACCATAGCAGTGCGGGAAATTCCACTGTTTTTCAAAACGTGCTGCAACCTGTAACCATTCTTTTTCGGATTGGGGAATCTAAAAAAAAAAATTATTAATGTTGATTTTTTTTTAGATGGTTGATGAGACTAACGGGGAAGATGGAATAATACAAGAAACTGAAGCTATAGAAGTAGAAATTACTAGCAATAATACAATTGGTACTAATGATAAAACTGAAGAACAGGTAAATTCTAACACTCCTGCTACTGTAGAAGAAAAAAACCAGAAGCGAGAGGAGTTTGTGACACCAAATAAAAGTAGATTATCTAAAAAAGTAAAAAATGAAGATCCCTTGATGGTCAAGGCATACAATGCCTTAAAAACAATTTCTGGACAAAAATCGCAACGGGACAGCTATACAATTTTTGGCGAGTACATAGCTGAAAATTTAAGATCTTACGATAAGCGTACATGCGCTGAAATACAACACCGTGTTTCCAGCATAATATTAGAGGCAGATATGCGCCAATATACAACGACGTCGTTTGTTCCTCCGAGTATGATGTATACTTCGTCCTCTCCAGCACAATGGTCGGGCTATACATCATCAGTATCGTCTTCAGTGCAGTCACCATCAATGACGTATACACCATTAGAATCACCTCAACGTCAACACGAAAGTAACTCAACAATAGCGCCCTTGTTATGTCCGTCGCCACGAAATGCAGATGTAAATAGTACATATCCACAATCTGATATTGTCACATATATAAGCACTTTCGCAGATGAAAATTAAATGTCTTACTAAATTTAGAAATATATATTTTCTTACTTGTATATATTCGCGTAAAGCTTCAACAATGGCATCACAAACTTCGGGAATTATTCTGGATATGCTTGTTTTAGAAATTTTAAACAAATACATTAGGCTACTATATGAATCTCCCGTTGCTAAAAATCGTAATGTTAACGCTAATCTCTCCCTAGCCGATATTGCTGTTCTGTAATTTGTGTCTTGTTTCATTATTTTTGGCTCAATTAATTTTAATAGAGCTTGGAAGTCTGTTAGCGACATTCTGCAAAATTTTTTAAATCTTTCCGACTTCTCCGCTTCTAAATCTTGCAGCAATTGGTCGCCTCCATAAAATTGTCGATTTCTAAATAAAGTTGTCATCCACCTTCTGCCTTTCTTTTCTTTTTTCGAATTATTATAATCAAAGCACTTACTAACGCCAACTCATTATTTTGTTCCATTTTTAACTCACATTGGACGCACACACACCTGGATCATCCACGAATCTGAGCAAACGTTTGCGCGTTCGTTTGATTAATTTATTTGCTTCGTGAGCCTGCACGCTCGCGAGCAAATTCAAAAACGGCAAGCAAATATTTGCTCTTGCTTGTTCCTTGGGTGGAAATGCACCTTAGATATTAATTTTATTGGAATTTTCTTGCTCTTGAGTGCGTGCGACAGATATCCGAAACTTGCTTATTATAACCTTCTCTTTTTTAATATTTAATTAGTTTAATTTTCTTTGCTTATCCTAGTTTTCTATTAATAAACTTTTTGTTTTCCTTCTTTGGTTATTTGAATTTTTTGGTTTGACATTTCGTATCCTCGTATAATCGAAGTTGTTGGAATAACTTTATTCTTTATTTAAAATTTGTTCACATTAAATCAGACATTAGGATTGCAAAAATAGGAGGCAGTAATATTGGGGATAAAGGTCTCAAGAGTCACCTGCTTTTAGGGTGCAAAACGTCGCTCTATCAGAGCTTGCGTGTTTTCAATGAAGAGTAACTCAATTACAACGTTAAAAAAAGAGCTCACAAATCTGACTCTGCACTGACAAATACCACAAGTAGTTCAAACAAAGGTTGAATCTATTAGTATTGATGATTATGTAGGTGATAAAATATAATCTAAATAAAGTTAGGTCGTTACCCAATGATTTCATAAAATCGGGTAACGACATAAAATTTATATAGATTGTTTTTTATCACTTATATAACCACCAATACTAATAGATTCAATCTTCGTCTAATTTTTGTTTGTTTTTGCCAGTGCAGTCTTTATTACTTACTAAACCAAAAAAGTTTTTTATTATAGTATTACTGTTTATTTCAATAAACTAATTTTGTTAATTATCGTGCTTACGCATATAGCATTTGTCCTAAGTGCTCCTTATTATCTGCTATTATTAAAACCTTGTCAGTCATCGATCAAATTTACACGAAAAATAAGATCGTCGACAATGAGGGAATTTTTACACGAAAATAATATTTCTAAGTAAAAATGAATGTTCTTTCATAATATTTTGAGAAGTAGATTGTTGCAAAAAATAGTAACAAATTTGAGTTTACTAATCAAAGTCAGTGTTAAAGTAGAGCTACCTACAAAACTTCAAATATGCCAAAAGTGAGTTCTTGAATGGTCTACCTTACATGGAAATCAAAAATAGTAAGATATAATTTTTAAAAGTTTTAACAACACACGTAACACACTTAAATCAATTGAACCTGATGATAAACGTCACACTATAAGTTACTTAACAAGTTAATCTTACTTCTACGCAACTAAAACCTTACTTAAGGATCATCAGTACGTTTAGTACTGGAAATTTACATGTAAAATTTCCAATTCCAAAAGGTTTCAACATATGTATCAAAAAACCTTGGGAAAACAAATTTGGAAAATAGGAACCTGGAATGTGAGATATATAACAGCAAAAGAACAAGAATTAATGTACGAATTTGAAAAGACTAAACTAGACGTATTAATAATCACAGAAACAACGAAGGAAGACCATGGCATAAGAGAAATGCAAAACGGAGATATCCTTATGTATAATGGAGTAGAAGAAAATAAAAGAGCAATGGCAGTAGTAGGTGGTCTGATCAAAAGGAAATAGCAACGAAGATACATACATACAAATGCTGGAATGAAAGGATACTGACGATAGTATTAAAGGAAAGAAACGAGAATAAAGTAACAATAATTGCAGTATATGGCCCGGATGAGAATAACACAAAAGAGAATAAAATAAATTTTGGGATTAGTTAACGGAAGCAACTGAAAACAGCAAAGGAAAAATATATGTAGCAGGGGACTTTAACGCCATAGTTGGAAACCTACAAAAAAATTAGAGAAGTTGTAGGAAAATACGGAGAAAACATTAAAAACAATAATGGAAAACGCTTAATCGACTTTTGTATAATAAACAACTTGTTAATAACAAACACATTCTATCAACACAAAGATATTCACAAGGGAAATGCCGAGTAGAAATGCAAAATGAATAATTGACTACATGCAGATACAAAACAAAATGATAATAAACTTAGGGAATACTGAAGAAAACTTACTACTCAATATTTATAACAAAGCGTAGGAAGAGAAAATCATACCAAAAGATTGGGAAATAGGATTAATAGTACCTATTTATAACAAAGGGGACAAAACCAACTGCAGTAATCACAGAGGAATTACATTAAGCACACCGATGCAAATTTACTGGAGAATACTGGTATAAAGACTAACAAAAAAAAATTGGGAGTAACGATGGCTCAATCTTAAAGCGGATTTAGAAAAATCTATAGTGTACAAGACCACATAAACACAATTAAAACCTAACAAATAACACAAGAAAAACGAAAAACTCTTCAGTGCGTTTATTGACCTAGATAAAGCTTTTGACCAAATTAATAGAAAATTAGTATGGGAAAGGTTACAGAAAAGGTAAGTAGATGAAGAATTGATAGCAGCTATCAAAAGTATATACAACAATAACGACTACGTAATTAGTAAAAACATTATGTCAAGAAATTTTGAAACAAACTAAGGGATACGACAGGGGGGAGTCCAGTGCTGTTCACTGTATTTATGGAGGACATTATAAAGGAATGTCAAAATAAAGTAAAAAAAAAACAATAGTGGGATAAAGAAGTTTACAAGCTGTATATATATCAGAATGTGCTTTGCCGATGGAATAGCAATTTTTCCAAAAACTGAAGAAGATCTTCAATGGAACCTTAAAGTATTGAACCAAGTCCTCAAAAAGCACCAAATCGTCAAGAACGCACCAGCAAATAAATGTTATAATAGAAAGGCAAGTTATACAACAAGCAAACAATTTGAATATTTGCGAGTAACAATAGACGGCTCAGGGCAACAAGAAACGGCAATTATTAAAAGAGTAGATAAAGCAAACAAATTATTTTAGGCATTAAAAACAAATTTATTAATAAAAGAAAAGTAACGATGCAAACCAAATTAAATGTATATAAAACTCTATGCCGCCCTGTTTTAACATATGGATGTGAATCATGGGTAACAACAAATAATGTAAAGAGTAGCATGCGAAATGAAATACCTACGAAGAGATTACAATGAGAGATAGAATAAGAAATGAGTATGTACGAAAAGAATTTGACATAGAAACAATACTACAATACGTAGAAAAAGAGACAACTGAGGTGGGAAAATGTACAAAGAATGGCAAGTAATAGGCAGGTGAGACAAGTATTGGAAGCAAAAACGACATCGATAAGAGCACGGGAAAGGCTGCTAGAAACACGAAATAATGTAGTGGGAAAAACATTGATAACTAAATGACTAACATAGCAAGAAGCAAAATCTTTTGGCAAATAATAAAAAGACTGGTGCAAGTTTATATACAAAATTAATAAAAGTGAAGGTATGTGAATTAAAACAATGAAACAGTTAATAAAGAGTAAAAGTAGAAGTTATGTATGATTTTATAAAGTAAAAGTTTATTACTCGTAAGTATGTGAATTATTATGTATATGTAATTAATTAACGAAAAAAAAAATTTAATTTGCCACACCCTACACCATTAAGGTAAACGGGTATTGATAATATACCGGTTGATTCAGCTAACCCGTTCGTTAGAAGTTTATGGACTTCCCGTTGAAATATTTGTTTAAAAATTCGGAATAGGGGATTGCTCGAAAAGTTCTATTTAATTAAAATATTTCAGCTCTTCTAGCACTTCCGGTTACACCGGACGTGGCTACCAACTTTCTTATTTTAAATGGAATGTTATATTTTTTTTAAATATGTAGATTCTACGTTAAAATCTGAGTTACTTTCATGTAGAACAACCTATACAAAAAATCAATAGTTTTTGAGATATCATTTTTTTGAGAAAAATTGGTTTGGTAGTATTGTTTTCAAACGCTTGTCAATGATTAAAAAGAAAGTTATAGTAACAAAATTTGGGCTATACTTAGGAGGACTGTTAAGTTTTAAATGATGTGTAATTTGACATCTCATTATTTACAGGGTGTTCAAAATGTTTGGCTAAATCTGACTAACTTCAACTGCCCAAAAGTCCATTTTTTTAAATGGAACACCCTGTATCTTGTTGCTCTATGTGATGGAGAATTAAGTGGTCTTTCAATCTTCATAAGGGTTCCCTATACCTATCTGTTACCATTTTCCTGCTATCGATGTATTTACATTCGACACAATATTTCTCTATTTTATTAAATAATTTCTGACTAGTAGCCTGTGGAAATTAAAACAATGTGCCTTATTTATCAAACTTGTAAACGTCGACGTGACACATTATACACGATATG
Source organism: Abscondita cerata (assembly GCA_030710515.1). Lineage (NCBI taxonomy): Eukaryota > Metazoa > Arthropoda > Insecta > Coleoptera > Lampyridae > Abscondita > Abscondita cerata. Next base: position 42,687 of record JALBCR010000528.1, on the reverse strand, counting down.
GAAATCCACCAAGAATATTCGAATGAAGACATACTAAATTTATTTTTTATTCATGGAGAATGTTACAAAATTATTGAAAGAACTTGCCGTTTGTTTAACGAGAGATATCCACACTTGCGACCTCTAAATAAAACTACGTTTAAGAGAATAGAAGCAAATTTTAAACAATTTGGAATTCAATGTACTAGAACACGCCCCAAGGTAGTCACCGGTGATGAAGACAACGAAATAAATGTATTGGCATATTTTAATGCAAATCCACATGCATCGATCAGAGCTGCGTCTGAAGATTTGGGACTGTCCTACTCGTCGATACAGAGAATTTTGGCACAACGTAAAATGCATGCTTTTCTATTATAAAACTACAAGCTTTCCGCCCAGGTGACGAAATACGTCGTAGCATTTTGTGAAAGCATTTTATTGAAAACGCAGGAAGACCCAAATTTTTGAAAAAAATTATTTGGACCGATGAGTCAAAATTTAGTAGGAAAAATAATTAATGGCAATTATTGGGCAGAACAAAATCCTCGGATGGTGCGCGAAGGTAACTTTCAAGACACATTTAGTTTTAATGTTTTTTGTTTAATTATGGATAATCGTGTTTGTTTTGAAGTGTATGACGAAAATTTAAATTCTCGCAAATATTTAGAAATGCTTAGAGGAGTGGTTTCAAATTTTTTGGAAAATTTACCCTTAAATCTTCTAAATTCATGTTGGTACCAAATGGATGGTGCTCCAGCCCATTCAACCCATGAGGTTTATCAAGAATTATCCCATATGTTCGAAGATCGTTGGTTTGGACGCAATGGTCCATCTCTATGGCCTCCCAGATCACCTGACCTAACACCCTGGATTTTTTTTATGGGGGTATGTCAAGACTAAAGTCTATTCAAGGCCAGTCCATAACAGAGATGACTTATTACATCGGGTTCAAACTGCCTTCGCTGAAGTAGATGTGCAAATGGTTCAAAAATCCACAATAGCTGAAGTTAACAGAAGAGTTTTATTGTGCTTAGAAAACCACGGACGGCATATCGAACAGTTGCTAAATTAATAATTAAATTAATTTGCTTTTATTTTTTGCAATGTAATTTTATTTAGAGGCCATAAATGTAGATATCTCTCGTTAAGCAAACGGCAAGTTCTTTCAATAATCTTGTAACATTCTCCATGAATAAAAAAATAAATTTAGTATGTCTTCATTCGAATATTCTTGGTGGATTTCCATATCGTGTATAATGTGTCACGTCGACGTTTACAAGTTTGATAAATAAGGCACATTGTTTTAATTTCCACAGGCCACTAGTCAGAAATTATTTAATAAAATAGAGAAATATTGTGTGTCGAATGTAAATACATCAATAGCAGGAAAATGATAGGTATAGGGAACCCTTATGAATATTGAAAGCCCACTTAATTCTCCATCACATAGAGCAACAATATACAGAGTGTTCCATTTAAAAAAATTGACTTTTGGGCAGTTGAAGTTAGTCAGATTTAGCCAAACATTTTGAACACCCTGTAAATAATGAGATGTCAAATTACACATCATTTAAAAACTTAACAGTCCTCCCAAAGTATAGCCCAAATTTTGTTACTATAACTTTCTATTTCAATCATTGACAAGGGTTTGAAAATAATACTACAAAACCATTTTTTCACAAAAAATGATATCTCAAAACTATTGATTTTTCGTATAGGTTGTGCTACATAAAAGTAACTCAGATTTTAACGTTACACCGGAAGTGCTAGAGGAGCTGAAATATTTTAATTAAATAGAACTTTTTGAGCAATCCCCTACTCCAAGTTTTTAAACAAATATTTCAACGGGAAGTCCATAAACTTCTAATGAACGTGTTAACTGAATTACCCTGTATATATATACATATACAGTGTGTCCCTGAATAGGTGAAACGACTCTTGTGAAAGATAAAATTTTTTGAAATAAAATTTTCATTGTTTGAGTTTCAGCCCCTGCTTAGTTTAAAACTAATTTCTGGCATAATTTTAGTTTTCTAAAATCATGTATAGCTTGGATCTTTTCAAAAATCTGATTTTTGGTTCTAGTAAACTACCTTTCTTAGTGAAGATATAACAAAATTTGATTAACAAAAGTTGTTTAGAATCATGAAAGAGTCCTACTTCTAGAATTTCAAGCACCTAGGCCAACGTTGATGTTTTGGCAATTTACAATAATGTTTATGTGATAGTTTAATATTGTTTATCCCCGGATAGGTGATATGACTCTTTATAAAAGCGATAAAATTCTAAATAAACAAAATAAATAAAAGATGTCTTTAACACAGTTTATTACTATGAATATTAAATGATAACACTTAAATTATTTGCTATTACAAGTTCCTGGCTTAACACTGATAAGTTATAATGAAATAGTCAGTTAATACTCAGATTAAAAATAAGCCTCTACTAAGCCTCCTCCTAAATTTGCGCAGTTTTCAATACGATTCCGGAATTCTTCAAAAGCTGTCTGTATTTGTTCTATAGGGATTAATCGAACTGCAACTGTAATTCTGCGTTTTAAAATTTCAGTGTCATTTGGAATGTGTTCTTGGTAAACTATTTGTTTTACCCATCCCCATACAAAAAAATCCATTATCGAAAGGTCTGGAGATCTAGCCGGCCAAGATGTCACGCTCATTCTCCCGAACTATCTTTTAAACTACTGATTATTAAGCCAATCAGTAATAATTTGTGTGGAATGGGCAGGGCAGCCATCTTGTTGAAAGTAATGCGAACGTCGAATATTTAATGGAAGTTCGTCAACAAACCTTTAAAGAATTTGTAAGTAAGTTTGCTAATTTAATCTTCCTTCAATAACAAAGGGTCCAATAATTCTTAACTCGGATGAGACAGCACACCAAACATTTAGTTTTCCAAAATACTGCCTACTTGAGTTAACTACGTAATGGGGATTGCATCTGCTCCAATATCGACAGTTTTGCGAAGATGGAACACCATTTGTTGTAAAAGTACATTCGTCAGAAAAAATTATTAGTTTATGGAAATGTCTGTTTTCTAAAATTAGCTCCCCTAAAGACAAACAGAACTGCAATCGCCTTGCTTCATCACCTTCTTCCAAAGTGTGACAAAATTTGGCTTTATACGGATAAATTTTGTTAGCTTTATAAATTCTCTGTAAATGTGTTTTACTTATGTTTGTATTCACTCTTCGATTTCTTAGAGACATTTTAGGATATGCATCTACGGAATTTAAAGCAACTAAAGTACCTGCATCAGTTTCATCGTAAGCTTTTTTCTCTCTCTTCTTATAGTGAACGCTTCCTGTTGTGAGAAATCTCTTGATTAAACGCCAAGCAGTAGCTTTGTTAATTGCAGTATTTGGATATTTTTCATTAAATAAAGCAATAACCATATTTATCGATCTTTCACCGATTCCGTAACACTGAATCAAGTAAACTTTTTCATCTAATGTTAACATTGTCTTTAAAATATGTTTCAATTTAATACAGAAGTGTATGCTTGATAAGATTGACAGATAAGTATTGTTATGGAGACAATTTGTTTTTCCATAGCAATCTTTATAGAATGAGCGTGACATCTAATCTTAGTATTAACTGACTATTTCATTATAACTTATCAGTGTTAAGCCAGTAACTTGTAATAGCTAATAATTTAAGTGTTATCTTTTAATATTCATAGTAATAAACTGTGTTAAAGAAATTCTTTTATTTATTTTGTTTATTTAGAATTTTATCGTTTTTACAAGAGTCATATCACCTATCCGGGGATAAACAATATTAAACTATCAGATAAAAATTATTGTAAATTGCCAAAACATCAACGTTGGCCTAGGTGCTTGAAATTCTAGAAGTAGGACTCTTTCATGATTCTAAACAACTTTTGTTAATCAAATTTTGTTATATCTTCACTAAGAAAGGTAGTTTACTAGAACCAAAAATCAGATTTTTTAAAAGATCCAAGGCATACATGATTTTAGAAAACTAAAATTATGCCAGAAATTAGTCTTTAACTAAGCAGGGCTGAACCTCAAGTAGTTTACTAGAACCAAAAATCAGATTTTTTAAAAGATCCAAGGCATACATGATTTTAGAAAACTAAAATTATGCCAGAAATTAGTCTTTAACTAAGCAGGGCTGAACCTCAAAAGATGAAATTTTATTTCAAAAATTTTTTATCTTTCACAACAGTCGTTTCACCTATCCGGGGACACACTGTATACTTCCAATTTTTGGTTTGAGTTTTCTCTGTTACCCGTGAACCGATTTTGACGTGTCATGTGTCAAAATGTAGGGCGTAATGTCCTTTATCCGCTAAACACCTTCCTTTTTTGACACAGGTTACCTAAACAATGGTCTTCAAAAAAATGACCAGATGTTTTTTGGCAACCAAACAAATTTATTTTTCCATGACCATATACAAAAGCAACAGTTTCACAATCTAGTAATCAAGAAAGTTGACGATATCAGCCACCTCAAAAATCAGGGTTCACCTGTTACGATATCTTGTATAAAACACACTAGTTTATTATAGAATGATACGTTATAACATGGTCGCTATGCAATATACTATAACAATTAATTTTATCAACAATGTAATTTCCTAAAATCAATAATTTTGTTGATTTAACAAATTTGTTTGGTTGCCAAAGAACATCTGGTCATTTTTTGAAGACTATTGTTTGAGTTGATCCGTAGGTCATGTAGGCGACCTTTATCAAAAACGATAGCGAATAGAGGACATTGAAAATTTTACATGTAAATTCGCAATACTAAACGTACTGATGATCATTAATGTGCCACAATGTGTATACTTAGTTTTCTTCTTATTATTAAGTTTGTGATAAATTATCAACAAAATTACATATTAAGCATAAACGCTTTCTATATATCGACGTATGCTTTAAGTTAACCGAAGTTGTGAATTAATACCTTGAATCGATTTTCTAAAACCTATGCTTTATTAATGTGCACATATATAACTTTAATGCACCCACACTATTCACATTGTCCTAGTTGTAAAAATTTTTACCTTTTTAAATGAGTGCTACACGTTACAATATATATATATATATATATATATATATATATATATATATATTTCAGTACTTACTGTTTAGTTGCTGTTATTTAGGGTTATGATTTAAAGGACCTAGGTACATTATTTTTCATTTTTATGGACACTTAGTCTGTAATACCAAAATAAAAGGTTTTTTATTAACCCATTTCACGTGTAAGTATATACAATTATAATTATAATTATATTTAAAAGTATTACAAAAATTAAATTTAGTATTAAATTTAATTCAAAAGCAAGATTAAATTTGTCAACTTTAATTCAGTTTGTTGACGTATTCATACAATTCACCAAAACACTTCATTGATACAAGTATTTTTTAAATACTTTAATTTAGTTGGGGAATTATTCTAAAAGCTTCACAATTGTTAAATTTATAATGATGCTATTGTTCACAATAAAACAATTTGTTATAATTGATTTCAAATAAATTTACATCAGAATAAGTATTAATTAACTTTACATCGAAAACAAGTACGCGGTTATAATTTTGTATTTGGAATTATAAACAATACTAATTATATTATAATTCAGTTCAAAACGAAATATACATTAAAACTAATGTTTGCGGGATACTGTTAAACGAAAATATCTTTCTCTCAATTGCATTTAAATTTTATAATAGCCAAAAAAAAACTTTAACGAAAACACAAACCGTACATTTTTGAAATGTTAAAAGCGAAGTGAACACGTAATATTTTAAAGGCGTTAGCTACAACAGCAAATTATCATATCCGGCGTATAATGTGTTCTTTTGCATTTTAGTCCGGAATATTCCGCTTGAATTAATCCCTGGATCCCCCGCATAATGGGCAAAAGGTACGAGACCGTAAGAAATGATTACTTGGTTTACAAAGTTCGTATTTTGATGCAAATATATGGAGGATTATTCTCAACAGCAAAATGATATCTACTTTCATTTCAATTTTACAATTAATTTGGCTTAAATAGTGTTTTTGAATTATTGTTCTAAAAATGGTGTTTCAATTTTGAAAAACACTTATTAAGTACAAAAAAGGTAATTTAATGTTTTTTCCTTAATCATTAATAAAAATACTTATAATTAAAATATATGTAGTTACAGTAACTCAAATACATATTTATTTATTAACTTAAAAGCTTTTGCCAATTCTTAGCTGTGGATCAGTTGTACAACTATGTACAAGTCAACTTACTGCAGATTACTTAGCTAATGTAAAAGGTTTCTTGGAACACATTTGTTTTACAATGCATTTACAAACACTCTCCTGAATACAAATCATAAACATTTTATTACTAAATAAATTTAATCTTAAGACATAGTAATCAATCAATATATTCTTTATCAAAGAACAACATAAATTTCAGTAATGAGTAGGGGTAACTAAAAGTTACTGAAAGAAGAAAGAACAAACACTTTAGGTTAAGAAGTTTAATAAAGTATTACCTGTTAGGAGTAATATAAATTTTATGTTTACACGACAAAAACAAAGAAATAAAGAACATTAGTATTTTCAATTTCACAATGTTTAACAATTTTTATAGATATTAACCGAATTTGACGATCTTTTTAATTATTTACATTAAAGTTTCAGGAACCCAAGTAAGCTTAAATTGATTATTTTTAAACTATTCTACTGATTACCTATAGGCTGATATTTTATATAGTGTTTTTTCACGGAAATTCTGAACAACCTGTAGGGTAAAGTGAATATTGCTATATGACGGCTTTATTTTGGAACTTTAATTGGAAGTCACTGAATTAATTTGTTCACTCTACAGGGTGTTTTGAATTTTCTAAAAAAAACATTAAATTAAATAACACCCTGTTGTTTTAATAGTTATCTAACGAACAAGTGCATTAATGATGGCAATAAATAATCGAGATTGTTTAACGAAAGAGCGAGCGCAGCGAGAGACCTTGTTAATTATTGAAATTATTAAACGCATTTTAATATTTGAATTAGTTACAATATTTTTAATCGACTATATTCTAATGAAATAAAGAAATGTTTAAGTTATAAAATTGTTACTTACGTCACAACTCACAATAATTGAAAATTCAACTAGTAAATGCCACTTCCGCCGGCGTTAAAAACATTATCAGCATTCATTTACACACATAATTTCTTTAATTATGTAGAAATTCCAATTTTGTGACAGATTTTCGGTTTGATTAGCACGCACTTGAATTGTATGTTTATTGAAATCGTGCATTAACAGAAAAAAAGAAAATCATTCATTAATAAGGTTCATTAATGAATGATTTTTTCTAATGTTTAGGCATTTGATTATGGTGCTTATTGTACAATCTCTTGCGAACTTACAGCAGGCGATTCAAGATTGTTATTTTATATAGTAATCGAAGGATTGACTTATGTAACTGCTTACACATCTGTCGACAAAGTTGTTTTAATGCAAATGCATTTTGTGTTAGGTTAACACAAGACAACACTATATGTCGCAACACTTATTGATCATATTGATTAGTTTTTGATATACGAAATTCATTTTAAAGTTGAGCGAAAATGTACGGCAATAACGATTACGTCATATTACTTCAAAAATTACAAAAATAAGGAACAGGGGAAAAAAATTACCTTGTCAGGTCATATTTATTAAATCGTCAAGAAAAAGTTGAATGTACTTCAAGCAAGCGGTATAAATTACGAATCCGCACACGTGTAATCAAGACAGGAGTACCTCAAGGTAGCATCTTGGGGGCGTTCTTTTTGTGGTTTACATAAACGACTTAACTCAACAGTCAATTGTGCTGATGATACCAAAATTGTACAAGTACGTTGAATATTATTGCACTTTCGTTGGAGGCACCTACCCCGGTAAGCAATATTTAAACAATATCAGCTTCTGTGATAGGTGTCAATGATCAACTCATTTAATGGGATGGGAATTCACCCTGTTTTGATCTACTTTACCGAGCTAACCAGCACGTCAACCGATGCCAGGTTCTACAGAAGTAGTACTTGATCAACTTTTGGAGAATGATGATTTTATTTAATAAATTGCACTGTTTATATACAATAAAAGTGTGACGTAAATTACGATGTGTTTTATAAAATGCTTATTCTTAACCTACATCTTGTTTGCAAAGTATGAATTATTTTGACTAAATTTTGTTTATTTTGTATTGCATTATTTCTAGGTCAAACCATTTTTAACTAATTAGATAATAATTTGATTTTTTATGTTTAAAGAAACTTTAAACAAACATAATCATTAGAGGTACCGAAAATGCAATTGCTGCTTGATGCGAGCCACGCTACTTGATGAAGTAAATAAAAAATAAATGTACCGTGTGTTCCACGGAGAACGCAACATAGGACTTTTGTTAAGGCAAAATATAGAATGGATCTACTAGTGCTTTAAAATTTTCAACCAATGCGACGTCGGTATGTGTCATTTTGATTGCTCTGAAGTTGCAGCAACCAACTTAAATTTGAATTATTAGCGCTACTTTTATAACTTTCTGCAATAATGAGTGTGTATACAACTGCTGAAAAGTTCAAATGGTTAAATGGGTATGCAGTGGTGAAAGCTATAGAAACTGTTCAGCATTATTTGCTGCACTTTTTCAAGATCGACCGATTCCAAGTGCTAGTACAGTCATGCGAGTATTTCAAACCTTTGAAAATACTGGCAGTGTTCACAAGCGGCCAAAGCTGGTGCAGCTTGACAGGCCTAACAACAACAACGACGAGATTGATGTACTAGCAGCAGTTCAGCATAATCCGATCATAAGTGTTCGACAACTAAGTGTTGACTGCGGTCTAAGTAAAAGTCGTGTACATAGAATACTAAAGAAACACAAGTATAAGTCCTACCATTATTCTCAACATCAAGAGCTTTTCAGAACGGATGCTGAAAAAGACAAGAATTTTGTGAAATTTTAATGGAAAAATCTAATAATGACGATAACTTTATTAAAAATCTGTGTTTTACTGATGAATGCACTTTTACATTAAATGGAACACCAAACATTCAAAATTACCGTTTTTGGAGCACAGAAAACCCTCATCTGTTTATACCAGTCACACCCAATATCCCCAATCAGTAAATGTTTGGGCTGGGATATTTTTCAATACCGTAATAGGTTCTTTTGTTATTGAAGGTACACTTACTAAACTTTTACTTAAGTGCGGATTATGTATTATCATAACAAATAGAATTAAGCATTTATTAACTTTTATTTTGATGTTAAAACTATTAATAGAATAAATTTGTTGCTTTATTATATTAAGAAATACATTTTATTTGAATTTGAATTTGAATTTTGACTTACTGCTGTTAAGTACCGTGACCTATCAATTGAGCATGTGCTACCAGCATTGCACAAGTTGCTGATGAGGATACTGTTGTTAGGTATCAGCACGATGGGTGTCCAGTTCATAGTGTTAATCTGGTAATAGGCCTCTTAAATGATGCGTTGCCCAGAACTTGGATTGGAAGAGGTGGTGAAATTGCTTGGCCACCGAGATCACCAGATATGTCTCCTAATGACTTTTTCTTATGGTCATACATTGCCTCTAAAGTGTATTCAGATCGACCACACATCACTGTCGAGTCATTAAAGGACAGAATTGTAGAAGTTTGCTTTAATGTTCCGGCAAACGTAATCTCTAATGTGCAACGCAATTTTTATAATCGATTAGGGCATTGTTTAGCAGTAAATGGACAGCAGTTCGAGCATTTAATATAAGCAGTTGCTGGCTTAAATAAAATGTAGCTTTCACTTCTGCATACCTACCCAAAAACCAAAACGGTCCTTTTCAGGACCACCAAAAATTCACAAAAAGAATTTTACACGACTTTCAAAGAAAATCAATTTTATTAATAAACATAATTTAAATTCATTTTACAAAAGTTTGGCGATTGTGTGCATAGATCTCATGTGTGCATTTGCAGAGATTTAAATTTATGATTTGAAATTTAGAATATGAAACAAAGAAAATAATTTAAAATACAAACCTTATTCTTTTTGTGAGTTCAAACCGAGGTTCAAACATTCAAAGCTGTTAACTATTTGGCATTCTCAAATAATCACAACATTTTTGTTTACCTACATTTAGCTTGTACGACTCCTGCAAATAATATTCCAAGTTAAATCACTTTTTAGGTAGGTACTAAAATAATAATATTCCTTGCCTATGAAACTGTCGTCTCCTGGTTCTTCCTTCATCGTGTTTTACACAAGTATCGGTCTTATATCGTGAAGTTCTTAACATGCTGTATAAAAATGAAACCTGAATCCGTTTACATAACTATAATACTTTCATATTGATATAACTGCATCTTAAATCATCTTAATATTCTTTATAATGTACTTTTTGTTTATAACCTAAAATTAATTTATGAAAATAATTATGCGTAATTATGTAAAAAGAATTAGTTGTACTTACTTGAGAAAGCGATCACATCAAAGCGACTAAACAATTAGAATTTTCGCAAAAAACAAAATAATAAACTTTATGTTGAGAAATGTCAAAGGGAATATTACAGTTGTGGTAGACATGACAATCGTCACACACACAAACCTCTCTCTCTTTCTTACTTCAACTGACACTTACAACGCACGTCGTATCGCGACGGTGAAAAATATCATAGCACAAGTAGATCCGTTCTATATTTTATTTCTATTCTATTTAGTTCTATTTAATCGACTCTTAAACAAAAATACGTACAGAGTATTCTGTTTGTAAAAATGAGTTATTGCGTCTCACCATACCCTGTATAATGTGTGCGTTATAGAGATATAACTGTTACGTAACTTGCTTTACTTTCGAATTTAGCGCTTCTTAGCAGAATGAGAAATGTTACGTATCACATAGTTTAATTATTTGTCACATAGTTTTATTATCAACTAAATGCACAACATTTAAATAAACAAGTGTTCCAGATTTAAGTTTACAAATTACAGCTCCTCACCCAGTGTATTTTAAAAAATATTTGAAATAAAAGTTAATTGACCTCGTAGCATCTACAATATGGTGTCCGAAGCTGAGCATATGGAGCCAGCGTCGACGGAGGTTAGAACGAAAATCGTTAGGGTGAAGATGATGTACGTTAATGGAAACGTGAATGTAAATTTAAAGCTAGTGGAGAAATACAAGTAAATTAATTCACTATTAATGGAAATGTAAATGCCACTCACCTAGGTGTTAAGGCTGGATTTTACTCTGGTAAAAATAATAAACCCCAGAACAATTTTGTTATACACCACAGGATGATTTTGATTTTTCAGAAATAATGATTTGCTTAATGCCCTTATGGTGTAACGTGATCCACGCACAAAACTGAATAAGAAAAATCAGTTTATTACACAAGGTTATTCAAAAATGAAATTGATAACGCAAATTTTAACTTTTTAGCAAACGAGAAAAGAAACGAACGAGTAGACAACACAACATAAAATAATTTGTTACAATAAACTTGATTTTTTAAATGAAAACCTAAACATTTCATTACAGTATAAATATATTTATATAAAAAAATTCAATAAAATTTTATTTGAAACATGTTTTGTTGTTTTTTTGAACAGAAAATCTGAAAACTTTTAATAACTGAAAGTGGACACTGAGAAACGTTCTTTATTATTAACACAAGGCAGTAAAATACTAACAATTTTTGTTGTTGGCAAGTAATTTATATAACATTTCATTATGATTAGTGTTTATTCTCAGTTTCTGAGTCTTGTGTTGCTTCGACTTATTATTTTGTTTTGACTACATTTGAATTAATCTGATACTTAATGCTCATGCTACCCACGTCATAAATCATTACGTTCATAGGTTTTCCCTGAATCACCCAGAAACTAGACTTGAAAAATATAATAGACACTAGAATAAACCCCAAAAAATGTTTGAGCAAAATTTGTTAATTTGAATGGTTTTTAATCCATTAGCTAATTAGAGTGTATTTTAAGTGGCAAAACCATATTTTTAACCTTCTAAATCGATTTGCCTATCATTTGGCATGTTTTTCAACTCAATCCGACATTTCGTTCTCTACATCTCGGTTTTTATATATAAGCCTACGATATTAACAATTATACTGCAAAAATATTAATAAAAGCTTGAAACAAACATGTGTAAATAATGAACAACAATATGCGGACAACATTTCACTATTTCCTCCACTGTGAAAAATAATTTCTAATTAAATCATCAGGGTTATTTGAAAAGTCAACATATTTAAAAATATGTATCTATCAGAATATAGTGGTTGAATGTGTTGAATTACCTCAAAAGAACAGATCAATCTTTAGAAAATCACATACATTTTGTCCACATTCTGTCGGCTACATTATTATTCAAAATCTTACGATCAGCAGCAAAATGGATGTTCAAAAAACGTAAAACTTCAACTATTGAAGGAGTTTGAAGGAAAATCTTGAAAAACACTTCATATATCGTCGGCTTAATTCGCAATCTACGTAACTTCACTTAAAGTGAGAAATAAAGATTTAATGCAATCTAGTGAAAAAATTGTCGTCACATCCAATGAAATACTTCTTATGTCCATCAAAATTTTACTTTTTGTGTTACCGTCGCTTTAGCAAACTGCCTATCTTATTCTTGCCTAGTTCACAATTTAAAAAAAAATGCTATGCCGATGCTTTAAAGTTTTTCACATCCATTACACCAGGAAGAACAACCGGCTCTGGAATCTGATTATCACGATTTTTAAGGCAAACAACCTCACGACTATTAAATGTCTGTTATAGTTAATGTTAAGCTTAGATTACGTTTTTGAGATAATAAAGTTCTATTATCAATTTTTCTTTTTATATTGATTTGTTTTCTATTTGTGTTAACTAAATAAATTTATTTTGTAATAATTTAAATAATTTTGATCCTGTTGGTTTTCATCCAAATGCGTATATCCAATTTCTTAACATTTTCAAATAACAAATTTGTAACAATTTTTATTAATTACTATTTTTGGAAATTGTATATACAGCATTAGCATTTTTAAAGCCATTTGTCCATTTGTTCTTTCTGGTTGTAAAGGGATGATAAATTTAGTTTCTTCCTTCTCCTGTAAAATTATAAAAAATGACGCAGTTTGCCAATTAAGGCGACGATATGTATGTTTGCATGTAAAGAAGTAAGTAGAAAGGTCACAAATTCCGAAACTAGTTTGAAAATATCATCAACTTAGTTATGTTGAAGTAACCAAAATGGTGAGAAACAGCTTGGCAAAATAGAAAGCGCTCAAAAACAAGAAGCTAATGACAAAAATGCACACAAATATGTAGGCAGTGAGTAGACTTAACTCGTCTTTTTACAGATTTATATGATAATTTGTTTTTTACAGGTCCACATAATGACGAACATATCATTAAGAAAGTGTAGTTTAACTTATGATTTTAGTTAATATGGTTGTTTTTAAATATAATTGTTTAATGATTCTATATACATATATTTTTTTATTACATAAATTTCATATGCCACATTTGTTTTGGTTAAATCTCCGTCCGCACTGTAAAATATTATACACAGAAAATAATTTTGGTTATAATATGAATGTACACTGGTTATTAACCCTTAGTTTATTGTATTAATAAATATTTTATAGTCCCAATGTATAAAAACATTTGGTAGTTAACGAATAGTAAATGTAATTCATCAGCATAATAAAACCTTATACATTAATACTATGTAATTGGATGAAATGAAATTCATGTACACATTGAATTGAAACTTATTTATGAACTTAATTAACGTTAACATATTTTTAACAAACAAATCACATTTATTTTATGTATACATAGTAATAGAGATGATATTTAAATTTTATTAAATTAATAATCTTCTGTTTATTGTATATATAATGCGATGTTAGTTTGATGAAACGAATACATGATTTTAATAGGTTCATTGTCAATGATCAAACGAATACATGATTTTAATAAATAAGGTTCATTGTGCCAATGAAACGTATTCGTGCTTACTTTTAATAAGGTAATACATTAAATTAATGTACTAAGACATTCAAATCACAACTAAAATGTAGATCGTAACAAAGGATATACACATGCAGGGATGCTTTGAATCAATTTACGAATACATCAATTTTGTGTACAACTTGAAGAATACATTTATTTAATATACAAATACATTACTTTTGTGAATAGATTTATTAAAATACTAGTTATAGTTCTAGGGAAGGTGGCTCATACGCATTCAACATATTCAACTATCTACAGTAAAGTGATACGTTTTTCGTGTTGAGTATTATTAATACATTTTAATCCGAAGAAAAGTGTTGAAACAGTAGGTTAGGAGAGTATTATATATTATATAATATATGTTTGTACTACTTTTTGTCTGCCGTTTCTCAATTCGTGGAATCTAAAACTACGGCAAAAGAAGAAGAATAATCTGCTACAACAAGACTATTCGGTTAGTTCTGAATCGTAAACTGATTCTTTGAGTCGTTTTCGTTTTTACCTACTTATTTTTTAGAACCAATAAAGGACGCTGAAAATTGTATTCGGGCCTTAAAACTTGATAATCTATACGCTGAGGAATTTGATAACTGCTGGAAAGCCTGCTCCTAATATCGTTTGAGAGAGATTCAAACTTTGGATTCCGCAACTGCAGCTTTAGAGAAATGGACACAATATAAATTACCTCAGGCTATAGAATGGTTTATAAAATCAATAATGTATAATAAATTTAGTGATCCGTATAAACACGATCAAGACTTTCTATGTCAGCTCAGGTCAGGTTAAGTCTGCCGAAGTAGACCCAAGGAAAGTGAATAATATAATGTGACATTAAAATTTTGATTGTGTTAAATATTTGTACACTCAAACTAAGAAAGCGAGATAATATGTTTTTATAAGGAAGATCGACTTTTGAGTAGAGTTTAGTGTTTTATTCCTTGACATAGTCAAATTTTGAAATTTTTCTCTTGCTTAACGGATACTGTCATTAAAAAAATATGACAGCTAAACGTCAAATTTGTTTTTAAGGAGGTCACGCGTTTTTGGCTGTTGATAGAGTGTGTCGTGAAATAAAACGTTGTGTTCAACTCGGTATTATGTAAATTGGACACTTTGTCGTCGTCCTTGGTCGCCTTAAAATCCTTGGTATTCTCGAATTTTAATTTGGCGATCTCAGTCAACAAAGCGTTCAATTTACCTAGTACCTCGTTAAACAACTAAGCATTAAACATGGCACACAAATTGTCAAATTCAGGGCCAGGTTTACAGAACGTTCGTTAAAAGTTAACATGAGTTAAGTTTTAACGCCGCCGTAAAACTCCCATTTCTGAAATCTTATTGGCTGAATTTGATCATGTAATCCTCGTTAAAGTTAACCTACGTTAAACATTTAACAGACGTTCTGTAAACTGGCCCCCCAAACTGATAACTTACTAATGTCTCGTTTTAAAAAAACCCAAGAAACAATATTTACACAAGCTAAACTAACAGAAGTTTTAAATAATTTACAGATAAATATGGACTTCAAGAGTATATATAATACGGGCAATGGTCTACTTGACTCTTGACACTTGGGACAAACAAAATTTTTAAATTTATTGATCTGTAAACATGTTAACAAAGATTGTAAACTGAGAAATATTTTAATAATTGCTAATTACTTAAATACTATTCCGATAACACAAGAAAATTAATAGATTTTAATTTTTTCTTTATTACAGATATACCTATACAACAATTCTGAATTAGAAACTATTAAATTAATACATTTTTTTAATTAATTGTTGCGTAGCTTATATGTTAACAATAATGTTAACGTTAATATATACGTTAATGATAATCTTTTGCAATTAATTTGGTGTGCGTGCAGTTGTCCAATTAAAACCAAAAAGAATGTGTTTTACATAACAAGAAAAAGGTAGTTATACAGAAAATATATATATTTCGATAAGCTTTGTAAACTTGTATACGCTAGACAAATATTTAAATTAAATGAAAATTTATGTCTGTTTGTGTCATTAAAGAGTCCAGACATAAATTATTATTTAAATGATGTTTTCGATGAATATTTATTTCATCAAAATAAAGACACTAATGCAATCGAAAGGCTTCATTAGAAATTCGAATCTACAAGGAAAGCAATTTGCTGCAAAGAAAACAGTGATTTTACCCTACAGAAAATTTTTGATTTAAAATTTTGTTCATTATCATTAAATTCCATACAATTCTCAAAGGAACTGCTTTACATGATAAAGAGTTGTAGAATCACGCACACCTGGTGTTTCAAATTAATTTTAAGCAGATACATTAAGGAAATTATCATACTTGTAGTACTATTATACTCTACATCGCTAGTTAAACTTGAAGTTTTCCAAGTGTACCTACTGAGTGTAATCTGTCTTTAACACAAAACAATGCCACGCAAAAATACATTTGTTGAAGAGGTTTAATTCTCATCTACTGCCACCTTATCTTTCGCAAAAGTGAAGTAAAAAGAACAAGGTTAAAGTGTAACGAAATTTGAGTAAATTTACCAAAATATTTCTTATGTTTGTGGAAAGATCATTAATTTTCCTTTTATTATTTCTCTTAAGTTTAACTGACAAACTGAAAATTACTTTTGTTACTTTTTTGTATTTAATTGCGTAGTGTGATTTTATAAACTTTTATTAAAAATGTATCACATAAGAATCCGAAATAGTTATAGTAACTATTAACATTTAGAAAAAAGCACAAGCTTTAAATGAGTCAAAGATTATCTTAGTTAGAGATATAATCATATATGTTTGAGTATTTCAAGGCAAGTACGAACTTTTCAAAATTGTTATGTGAAAGATTTAGAAGTTTCTATAGGTTCACTTTCGATCATCGTAAATCGTTAAGCTTAAACCTATTGCTAAATTTATTTTATTTAAATTTGTTTAGCTTTGGCATAAATTCAATCCTGAATGTGAATAAAGCCAAATTTATAAACAATTTGCAATTCCTTGTACGTTTCACACTGTCTGATTTATGCTTCAGATATTAGAACATGGACATAAATTTGCATATGCAGCAATTGAATTCAATATTAAACTAACTTAGTAACTACCGTATATTTATACCTGAACAACTTTGTAAATAGAATTAACAATTGAAATTTGAAGTTGTGTATAAGGTGATCAATATTAGGTAAGTGATAATATTTCCTAATTAACTAAACAAAAAATAAACAAAATTAACAAGAAAATTTGAAAATTTGGTAAAACTTTAGATCTATTAGTGTTTAACATAAAAAATAATATACAGATATATAATTAAAATGAATAAACAACATTAGTTTGTTGAGATTTTTGTAAAAATTTGCACGGCTTTGCTAATTAATATAATAATTCGTGGTGTTTGCTTTTTTTACATATATGTTCATGTTTATTATTTAATTCAGATTACTAAAGCCATAGCGCAAAGCCTGGTTGTTCATTAATGAGACATATATAAGACAATGCGCCTTGTTAAAACGTATAAAAATATAATATACCGAGAATCTGAATGTTAAAATAATTCAGCAAATCATAAACAGTTACCTGAGTTCTGTTTAAATTGTCGGAAGACCTTGATTGTCAGTTAAATTTAATAACAACGTTCCTTTTATGTTAATTGTTAGTTAGATTACACGCTTTTATCAACAAATTGTGCAGCGTAATGCCTGAAAGCGATGTAGAAACTGGAATTTATTTAATTTCGAAGATTTTAACTTTATATCATTCGAGTACAACGACACCCAAGCAAAACAAAATATTATGTATGCAAATGTTAGTAAATAATATTAATCATACATTTATAGTGTAACACTTTTATATATTAAAAATAATTGTTAAATATTTTTATACAAAATACATTAAATAAATCTTACGTAAATATTTCAAGCAAATAATTATCAACTATTTTAAATTGCTTTATAGAAAATATTTAAAATAAATAATAATTTCATATTTTAAATACATATGATTAAAATATTTGATTTAAGTTTTTAATAATATTTTTTTAAACATTTAAAATCAAAATGTATGCAACATTGTAAATAATACAGTAATATTAAATTAATTTATTTTTTAATATTGTTTTTTATGTTTACAAAAGGAGATCTTTAATACATAAGTAATGTAAACAATATTTATTAGATAATACAAATACACAAATTCATAAATATTGTAACACATAACATACAAACACTCTATAATACAAAAAAATATATAAAATAGATGTCAATTATTATAAGGCTTCACAAAACTATCTAAATATTGAAATGAATTAGACTTTGTTGAGTACGGATGTGTTTTTATCATATTCAAAACTGTATTTTAATATGAACATAAATTTGCCTCCAAGATGCAAAAAATAGAAACCAAATTAATATTTTATTAAAATTCAATTGTACAAACAAGCCTAATACAATGAGGGAGTACGGTAATAGCAATTACAAAATAATTCAATATTTTAAGAAAAGCATACCTATTATTGGTTGTGTTGTTGTGATTACATCTGCTGGGATTTTTCCGACGTGCGCTTTTGCACTCTTAAAAAAAAAAAAATCCAAATAAAAAAAAAAAAAAAAATTAATTTTTATTTGATAGCGTTGAGAAACTGTTTTTGTCGGCACTAAAACTGTGTCGTATAAGTATAATTAATAAATAAGATAATTATTTGGGTTTTACATAAATTAAATTTTTCAGTATGTTTTTGATTATGGATCGCTAGGGTCTGTCTAAATTCTCGTTTATTAAGAAATAATTAATTTATTTAGTAAAAGCTAATAAATGTATTCAATTACGACCAGTAACAAAAATCCTTTTTTACGTCGTCAAGGCTTCTTGTTACTGTAAACAAATGTGCTACTATCTACCCCAAAAACATGAAAATAAAGCTGCCCAGTACTCAACGCACAAAAGAACTAAATTTTAAAAAATGCTTGAAATATTTGGAAAATCTAAACTTAAAGTCGTTTCTAAACAAAATCCTAGACGAAATTAAAAGTTTACCATTTAAACAATTTAAAAAAAACCTCTCAAACATTTTTGTATCCAAAATGCCTTCTACGACATTAAGGAATTTCTTAAATATGAATTTAAAAAAAAAGATTGTTATAAAATAAACTGAATTTAGTAGTCATGAGCATGGTTCGCTTCAAAGTGCTGTAAGATCCTTTACATTTTATCTTGCTTTTTTTTAATTGCGTTACCTACCCGGATTTGTTTTATTAATTGTATGTGATTCAAATTTTAAATGATTAACGAATTTTATAAGTATATGACAATTGTAAACATCTATGTAATAACATGCACAAAATAAATAAAAAAAAATAAAATAAAAGAAAAGAGAGAACTAAATGGTGCTTTGCAAATCCTACATGCATTTATTTGAGTTAGATAAACATATGGTTAAAAAGTTGATAAATTACCTATTACATAAGAATTGAAACAAAAAAAATATATACTTATTACTGTTTATCCTGCTCCTCACTTTTACTTGTTTAGTTGTTTGTCCTGCTCTTGCATTTTTACTTGATCTCATTCCATTTATTTCACACACACAAATACACCCACTTTAGGGATCGTATACATACTAACCGAACGTAAGATACAAAATGGTGAAAACACAAACACAACTAAAAGCTTGATGCATTCATATCCTTTCCTTATGAATCTATGAGGTCAAAGATAATAAAACGGACATATTAAAATGTATAACACATTACATCAATTTTAATAGATACAATAAATAACACTCACTTTAACACAATATCAATAAACCTACTTACAATATATAGTGATACCAGGTTTTATAGTCTTAAAACCAACTGTTCTTGAGATATTATACTTTTGTGATAACTTACTAAAAATAAATTATCACATAAGTCAATATTACAATTTACTGAAAACAATTGTGTCAATATTAGTAAAATGAGTGTCTTGCGACATCTCGTGTTAACATGGACACGTGTAAATAGTATAAACTATGTAAATGCCAACAGTTAACTGTAAAGACTTGTGTGCGTTAAAGTTCATGGTGCCATCTAAGCGATGGTTTTAATGCTTAAAACAACAAGTTAGTCGATAAAAAACTTTGACTTTATCGACTCACGTGTTGTTTTAATCATTAAGACCATCGCTTAAATGATTCATCCACTTAACGTACACAAGTCTTTACAGTTAACTGTTGACATTTACCTAGTGTATCAATATTGTTTGATGTTTGTCAAATAATTAGCTGATTTTTGAATTTGGTATTCTGTGTTTTTTGTTCCACGTTTTCATACTAATCAAGTAGATTTTCAAAATCCGTGAAACGTTCTCTCAATGGATAATTCAACAAAATTAACAAAAACCGGATTTTTGTTAATAAGATTCTTTTTACGGATAAAGCAACTTTTTATAATAATACAACTTTAACAAACATAACTATCATTACTATTCTGTGAAGTAATCCTCACATTTTAAAAGTCGCCGACCATCAGCATCGATGGTCTGTTAATGTTTCTTTAATAAAAGTCTGACTGTTGAGAGTTATTTACGGTTTTTGGAAACTAATCTGTTTGACCTTTTGGGACATATTGAGCTAGAAAGAATTTGTACAATGTGCTTGTAACATGACGGTGCTCCTCCACACTATTCGATATACGTCAGGTGATATCTTGATGAAAGTTTTAGAATAAAGTGGACAAAACGAGATAGTGTAGAAAACTGCCAACTCGATCTCCGGATCTTACGCCCCTCGATTTTTTTCCTCTGGGGCTACGTCAGGGAAATAGTATAAAAAGATATTCGTACCACAAGGAAAAACATAAAAAATAAAACACGCGCTGCATTTGAATCGTTTACACCCGAGATGTTACAAGTTAAACGTTCTTTCTCTGATTGTATTCACCAATGTTTGGTTCGGTATGAGCAGCATTTTGAACATTTAGTTTAAATTTGTTGATTGGTAGTGTTGCTTATGTATACGCATTTTGTTCATAATTGTTGTTTCGTTATAAGTTTTGTGTCAGTTCTTCTTAGCATTATTTCATTATTTCTCTTTGAGTTCTTCATTGGATTTCCTTTAGTTTGATGCGATTTGAATCTATTATTTTTACTAAAGGATTAATATCTCAAGAACAGTTGGTTTAATGTCTATAAAATCTTTTATAATTTGTTATCTATTTTCACAAAAAATCATTTTGAAAAAATACAGGGTGTTCCATTTGAAAAAATCGAGAGAATAATTACATTTGGCGTAAAGCAATCACTTTGCATATAGCATTACGCTTTTGGAAACACTTGGTACGTATTTTATAAGTTGAATATTATCAGTAGCTCATTTCAAAGTTGACGCCCGGTTCCAAAGATTTCTACATTAAAGGGACGATATCTCCAGAACTGGTTCATTTAAGTTTATCTTAAATGTTATAACATTTTGCTTGTAAATGTCACTTGAGAAATCGGGGTTTTTTAAAACCAAAATGTTGAGGACGGTTCCGTTTAAAAAAGAAAACACAACTTTGGGGTCAGCATTTTTTACCAATCACCCTGTATACATTTAAATATTTTTAAACTGTAAGTTTAACAACTAGGTATTACACTTGCCAAAATTAGTTGTTGACACCTCTAATAGTTCAGGAGTCCACGTTTTTTTTTTTTTTTTTATACTTCTTCCACTACTTTCAAATACCTCCAGAAAATTAATACCTGTATATAAGTTTTTTAACTATTTTCCCAACGCCTTTATAAAATTTTACAACATTGTTTTATTTTAAAATATATATAAATTTTAAATTTTTTTTTTTATTTTTTATATAATTAATTAAAAAAAAAAAAAATTTTAAAAAATTTTAATTAAAAAAATAAAAAAAAATTTAAAAAATTAAAAATTTTAAAAAAATAACATCAATATATCGTTAAAGAGGACGACAAATGAATCTATCCATGTATGACATGAACACACAGGCTTAATGACTCAAAGCTATTTTTTAATTTCTTTTTAACATATTTGTTACAGCCCATTTTGAGGGCATGACTAGTTTTAAATAAAAATTTATTATTTCTTCAATGAAGTGAATAATTATTTTAAACTGATCATATAAATATTTATTTCAACAATTCGATGTAAATATTATAAATATTGGTATACCAAATATTTTCTTAAATATGAATTTGCACGTATAAATATTTAACACAGATTTCCAACAGAAAAATATTAGAATTATATATTTATATAATGTTATTGAAATATTTAAAGCTGCTTTAGTACATTCTTCATTTGTTTTTGAACGTGTTGTACAGTTTTTAGTAAGTTTTTATAGGATTTTGGCGTAGGTAATGCCATTTGTTGGTACTCGCCTGTTTTGAATTCTTTTTACCTACTCTTTTGATTTTCGATTATTTTTTATATTGTTGTGTAATGAAGATGTTCTTAAACAAGAAAATCAAAGTTTAGAAATAATCGAAGAAGTAATTGGAGCCAATCAAAGAAATAGAAACTCTGAACTGCAACGTCTCATCTGTAACAAAATTTTGGCAAAAATGTTGACTCATAACAAAAAGTTTTCAGAATTATCTAAAAAAGTACAGTTAAGGTTTGATTCTCTAAACTTAATTGGTTACTGTTGGTTATTTCTGGATTTATATACTATGGAAATCAAATCGTCAGACTGCATAATAATGATAAAAGTCCGTTAGTTGGACTGCAAAAACACTAAGCGCTCATTGCTATTTAACGCTGCGCTGCATTCATAGGCACGACTGACGAACTTTTTAACCATTATCATGCAGTCCGGCTCATCTTTTTCTTGTTGTATTAATCATAAACAATAAGAAGTTTCACTTTCACATTGTATACTATCAGTTTTATTTCCAGAATTTTCCAACGACTACTTACACATAACTGAAGAAGATTTTACCGGCATAATGACGTCGGACGACTGTTTTTCATAAATTTTGCACCATAAATAAGTATCGTGATAATTTGTAGCGTGTGACTGCTACTAACTCGAATAGTTTTTCTGGCAACTTCGTCAGCCTCCTATACCATAACTTCCTGCCTCTCAAAGGTCTGATCGCTGCTTTATCAGCAGTATAAGAAAACTACTAATGGTAAAAAAATTATGGTGTATACTTTCACGAGCCAAAAATGCAACGTAGCTCCCGAACTCAATAGGTTTGAATTGAAAACAAGAAAGTTGATAGCAATTCTTTGGCACACCCTGTATAATCTGAAGGTCTGAAAATATTTTAGGTAGAACGAATTTCTGTGCTTCGGTTAAATAGAATATTTAATAAATTGTCTCTATATAATCTAAATTTTACATTAATTGTAAAATCTTGTATAGCAGTGTGAACATTATGCTTTTAAGGTAATATAAGAAATGTGTGTCTAACGAAATCTCGTGTATGAACATTGTGACGTATGATTAGTATAAATTAAGAAATTCTTACATTATGCCTTTGTTACTACAGTGCAATTAAAATTCAGTGAATTTTACTTTACTTTGTGGGTTATAGTTGACTTTGTAGTTTACGTGTTGACTTATGGTAAGTTCTAACACTTGTATCTGAAACGTTTGGGTGATCCTTGTGGGTCAAAACTACCTGAACTTAGCTGTAGTGGTCCTTGTAATAAACCGTTTCACCTACACTGCGTTAATTTACCCAAGAATATTATTAACATTATTAGAACGTACCAAGTTATTTAGAAATGCCAATCTTGTATCTATCTCTTGTTTAGCCACATATTTGAAGATAAAATTAATTCGTACCTGGATAAATGCATGAATAATATTGTTCAAGAATTGATTCAAAAATTGGAGAATTAAAGTCTCATCTGATCGAGAAGATTTCTAAGGACGTAAATTCTATTGTCGAAGCTGGTGTCTTGTCACTGAAATCCCAAGCATTGAATTCCTCTGCAGTCTAATTTCTCGTCTGTACCATCTGAAAGCTCCAGATGTCAAAACCGTCGCCCTTATGCTAACGTCGCTGCATCCTCTGTTCTGATTAAACCAAAGACTCAGCAGAGTAATTCTACTACTAAGGCTGATCTTTTACGTACTGTGGACCCATATCCTCTGGCTTAGGTGTCGTCGGTGTGAAGCATACTGCTGGTGGTGGTATTCTCGTTAGTTGCTCTTCTAATGACAGCGCCGGAAATTGAAACAGATGGCGACCGTCAACCTTTCAGAAAACTATCAAGTGACTGAACCCACCAAGCTCCATCCCCCATAAGAGTCACTGGGATGACTGGGTTGCACAGCCGGAGACCATTGTCAAGTTTGCTGGTGTACAAAATCCTGATTTATTTGGTTCCTCCAGTATCAAATGTATCTCGGTCAACCATCTTAGGAAGAACAAAAGCTCATTTCAGGCTGTCTTACAGGTTGACGCTGTGCTTACAGATCTGCTCTTTCGGCTGGACATATTTAATGCATTAGAAGTTATTCGATGCTTCAATTGTTGCGGATTCCACCATTCGTCTCGCCACTGCCGTAAGTCGTTGGTATGCCCTAAGTGTGCTGAACAACATTCTATTGGTGACTGTAAATCTGATTTTTTGAAGTGTTTTAATTGCTGTAGTCTCAGCAAGATTCTGCCCAACATTAAACCTGATCACGCTGCTTGGGATAGGAACTGTCCTGTTTATGTCAAAAAGCTGACTGCTTTAAAAGCAGATTTGGTAGGTTTTGGATAGCAATTACCCTTCTCCTCCCAACTCTCAGACTGCTTTTCATCTCATATTTCTCCGCTTCTGTCTTCATTTACTATCAAAACGTTAGGGGCCTTAACACTAAAACACAAAAATTTCTCAACGGTGTTTTCTCTATCTCTTATATCGATATTTTTGTCATCACTGAGACTTGGTTAAGCGACTCTGTCAATAGTCCCGAACACTTTCCCCCTCTTTTCACTCCGGTCAATCGAAGCCACATCCAGATCTAGAAGTGGCGGAGTTCTCATTAGGGTAAAATTCAACTTTCATGTGCAGCATATAGATTTGTATTCAATCTCTCCTTTATTCCAGTCTATTCTTGATATCAATATTTCTGCTGTTTTGATAAGTACCTCTGGTTCTAGATTCTGTCTTGTCGCTGTCTACATATCCCAAATTGTGTCTTATGATCACGTGATCACACTAGTTGAGGCACTTGAGCTACATCACATTACCCATGGACCTGATCTCGTTGTGTTGGGTGATTTTAACTCTATCTTACTGTCTCTTGAGCAGTTCAAATTTGTCCGCAATTCCCACAATAGGTTACTTGATCTTCTATTGTCATTCAAACCATGTCTGGTTGACAGAAACTCCGACTCATTAGTTGACGAGGACCTCCATCATCCTACCCTTCTCATAAGATTTTCCCGCAGCTTACCTGGCAATTTCCACAAATTTGTTGGAAATAATCTTCATTTGTCCTACAACTTTAGAAAAGGTAACTAAACCTCCTTATATAAACATCTTTCTTCCCTATCATGGACCCCTATCTTGACAAACTCCTCCGTTGATTCCTTTTTACAGAAACTATATTCTGTTATCTATGACTCATTCAATGCATTTATCCCTAAGTCCTCTCCGAAATCCAGAACAAAATATTCGCCATGGTTTTTTAATGCTATCATCTCTGATATCAAGCTGAAGTACTCTGTCTGGCGGAATTATAAACCATCTAATGACCATACTTCTCTTCATCGGTTTAGACTCTGCGCAGCAAGATAAAGGCTGATATTCAGACTTCTCATAAATGCTTCTTGAGACGTATTGAGACCGACATTAGGTCTAATCTTAATCATTTCTGGTCTTACATCAATCTAGTCCGTAATTCTTCCGGTATACCTTCTAATATGACTTATCTTGGTACTCACAGTGACGGCCAAAATAATATTGTCAACTTTTTTGCTTCTTATTTTAGTAGCTGCTTTAGCGACGTACATGCCCAGCACTCTTTTGTACCTCAACATCAGGTTGTTGACGTGATCTCTCTGCCTAAACATTTGGTCGAGTCTAATCTGCTTTTCGCTATAAAAAGATTAAGCCCACACTTACCGCAGGCACTGATCTCATCCCTGCTTTCTTCTTGCAAGACTGCATTTCTGTGCTGTCGACGCCGTTACTTCCACATATTCAATCTGATCCTTCAACAGAGACGCATTCCTGTTGATTGAAATCTGCTCGAATTGTTCCCGCTCTCGTGCCGTCGCGTGTCTCAAGTGTCCTTCGGGTGTACACTCAAGGCTCTGTTCTTGGCACCCCATTATTCAATATACTTTGTCAATCACGTCGCACCTACTCTCAATTATCATTGCCTACTGTATGCGGATGAAGATATTTCAGGTAATACGTAATATGTCTGATGCTCTTGTGCTTCAGAGAAGGCTAGATTTTTTTGATAAATGGTGTTGGTCTATCTACTTAAATCTAAACGTTTCTAAATGTCACATCGTTTCTTATACCAGAGCAAGTCCCCAATTCTTTTTAACTATTCCTTTTCCGACGTCTCCATTACTCGCTCTAGCGCTTTTAAAGATCTGGGTGACACTTTTGAATCGTCTCTGTCTTTTAGTTTTCGCACATTCGATCTATTGTTTCATCTTCACATAAAACTCTTGGTTTTATTATCAGAAACTCTAGAGATTTTTTAAGCGCTGACTTACCTCTCTTGCTGTACAGAACCCTCATTCGAACTCGGCTGGAGTATGCCTCGGTAGTTTGGAACCCTACGTATCAGGTTCATATCCACGCTCTGGAGAACATTCAGCGCAAATTCTTGAAATTTCTAGTTTATCACGTTGATGGGATTTACCCTCTAGAGGTTTCCCGCAATCTGATCTTTTGGCTAGATTCAACCTTTCTGATTTAAGTAGTCGTCGCGCCACCTCTTCTCTTCTCTTTCTATACAAACTTATTTACTACCTTGTCGATTGTCCTGAATTGTTGGCAAAATTATCTTTTTCCGTTCCTCGACCTGGGTCTCGTTTTCCTACCACTTTCTACCTACCCACTCCTCGTACGCGTGTGTTGGAGTCATCTCCTATTTTCTCTGTATGCAGCAGCAGTGCTCTACGTAAATTTGATATTTTCATACGTCCATAACCGAGATAAAATCATTCAGTAGCGACTCCCTAGTTGGTTGATTGATTTACCTTATCTACCTCGTTTAACGTTAATGTTACTACTTTTATTTGTTTTGGATTATATCTGTACTACCTACGTCTAATTACTTTTCACGTTATATTATCCGATTCGTTTTAGTTTTGTATTTTGCTGTTCCCGCCCATAATTGGCTTTTGCTGTGGTACCGCTGTATTTAAATAAATAAATAAATAAATGATCAATTATGGCCGCGTACCATATTTCAAGTTTTTGATATATCTGCAAGTTAAAAAACTTTTAATGCACGCTCTACGCAGATCACCCGTTATACGTACGCTACATGAATGCATAAGCATAATGTTTATCTCATCAATTTAGAATTAAAAGAAAACCTTAACAGGTAAATAAAAATAATAGTAATTTGCTTACCTTCTTTATAGAATTTTACAGGCACTGATTTTACATTTAATAATTTACTATTATTGTTTATACTAATTTCGGAGGGTAAGAAAAGTTTTTCACCAAAATTATTTCTTAAAATGTCAATATCCCTCATATACACATACATTTTTAACAATTTTTTCTTCTACTCCGTACGGCCTTAGTTTTTTTTGTAGAAAAAAATTTAAAAAAAACAAAAATTTTTTGCAACTGAAGTATTTATATTTACTAATCGTCTCAAAAATTACAGTAACTTTTTATAATCAATGCAGTATCTTGTAACAATGAAGTAACTTCGAACTTCAAACCACTTTCATATTCCTATTCAAGAAACACGCATTGAGACAGGTACGGTGGAACTGACATAAAAAAGTGGAAGGGGAAACTGAGAAATCTCGTCGCAATTGGAAGGTAGAGCCATCTATTTTTCGTCGTACTTTTGTGTCATATTTCGTCCATATAGGATGCGTATCTTTATAATCAATGGTATAAGCTTCCTTTTCCTTTTATTTTTAGTGTCAATTTGCTGATGATGATAGCTTAGCTATCAAAACACGTGTTCGAGTATAGTTTTTTGTGAAGTTTTCTGGTGTTTTGATTAGTTTTGTTTTGATGATAAAACAGATTATACAACATACATTTTTATAGCCTAGACTGCTTATTCGTTACATTTTTCTTTTTGTTTAAAAAGCATATTTAAAGTTGTTGTTTAGTGGACCGTACTTTCACATATAAGAGATTTTTTTTAGTTGTAGGTCTCCATTTTATTTACGAAATATCCCATAATTAGCTTATTAAAAAGTTTACGATGGTTAACGAATTAATACATTCCATTAAGCTAGCAAAAATTTGTTTATGATTGTATTGATCACAAGTAGTTAATGCCATCTCATTAGATTATTGCAAAAAGAAGAATACAAGTTTCGATAGTACCTACAAAACTAATTTATGAATTTTACGAGAGGAATAAATATGGCACATAAAATAATTGAATAATAAAAAGTGTAAGAATGGATTTGCATAATTGATACGCAAAGAAATATTTTGTTTAAATTACTTTTAGAAGTAAATTTTAAATTAATACAATTTTTGCAACTAAAGTTGAGACTAAAATTTTAAAATATAATTACTTAGTTTTTTGCAATATCTAAACAATATTTATAATTTAACTACTAATTGAAAATTTTTGAATAATGCGTTTTTAAACTATGAACTTTCTATCGTAATTAGAAGCTCCTTGTAATAAAATTGTTCTTTGAAAACAACTTAAACAGGAAATCATATTTTAATTTTAATTACAGCCAAACGAATTAACATAAAATGAAGCTGTTATTTTTAATACGAACGGAAAAAGCAAATTCTATAACATAATTTATATGAACTATAATTTCCACGGAAACCGTGTTTCCTGCTATAGAAATAAGGGAGTTGAGATTTTAATCCTCTTTTTACGTGTATTTCCTAATTAACTTTCCAGTCAAGCTGGAAACTCCACCTCCATTATCTTTGCCGGTATTTTAATTACCGGGCGCATTAAAAAACAGCCAATAATATTCTTTCGCAGTTTTTATCCATATCATTTGGCGCCTTATCGGCATTCTTTAATTACTTTGAAACCCGCAACACCATGCAAATTTAATAACGACGAAGATATGATAATATAAGTATTGGTTTCCAATTAGACTTTATTAGCTTCCTAGTTTGTTTTGAAACTAATTCATATTAAACCTTCTAGTTTATACCCTTTTTTTATGTGTTGATAGAAAATGCTAACGTAACTGAAGTAATTGCTTTACGAACTAAAAGCCCCAAAATGGTACTCACTTGCACTTAAATTTCTTTCATATCTCATAAACGCTCCATAAAAATAACTTTGTTGAGAACTTAAAATTACAAACAGTTTACCGTAGGTCTATATGAGTAGCTATAAATTTTTAGTAGCAGGCGCTAGTATGTTTGGTATACATTTTAAATGAAACATTTAAAAGTTCTTTGCAAAGCAAATTATTTTCTTAGAATTAAACTTAAATTAAAATTAAACGATCACCTCGAAACAGAATTATTCACAAATCGAAATTTTACAGGAAAGCATTTTTCTGTTACGTTAATGTTGATGAATACTTTTTTAAAAGCAACTGCATATAATATTCTGGTTTGTTTACTTCTAGTCCGTGGGCCCGTGACATAACGTGTCGGGAAACTTGTATGTCAGCTTTTAAGATCTTAGGTGTAGAATGCTATGAAACATGCAGATTCGCGACATTAGGCCCAAAAAAGTTCACCGTTAGGTTTGGGTCCATACAATATTGGATGCAATATATTTTTTCAAATTGTACTTCAGCTTTTTTGTAGACAGGTATCATCAAATTTAAAAAAAAACTGACGTTTTGGTTGAAGCGGTGAAAAGTTAAAAGGAAAACAAATCCGAAAAATGTTATAATTTGTTTCTTTTTTTAATATACTCTGCCCCTCAAGTCCAAATTCAATTAAAAAAAAAGAAATTGTTGGGATTATTGGTACACAACGTAAACCAACGTCAAATTCAGAATTGATTTTTTGGAAAATCGGAAAATTGTTATTATTTTCATTAATAACTTAGTTGTATGTGCAATATTAACTGATTCATAACAAGTCAGAACCACTCTATGTCCACTGCCAGAGCCGTAATCACAATAGCTCTGCAAACTGAAAACAATCCGATCACCCTCTTTTATAAACCGTATTTTTTTAATGAAAAATTGATAAATTAAAGGTCGCGGGTATCAATCAAAACTGTTAAAATAAAATAAAATTGTGATAAATGTTTTCTAGAAATTAGTTTAAACCCAAAATTTTGTAGCGCACGAGGAGAAATTCACAGTTTTCATGCAAGTGTGTTAGCTGTGCGAGGGTGCTAGCGCAAGTTTTATCAAAATTTAATTGAAGATGTAACTGTAAGTTTGGCAATTCAACAAAATATAGCTGTTTTCATGATTACCAAAAATTTCTTTATTCTCAATATTGAACAATAATTATCAAGTTTTCTTTTTTATTTAAAGTGTAGACGTCGTTCTGACTAATTTTCAGGTTAGATAAATAAATATCAATTTCAAAATGAACACTAGCAACCAATCAGTTTTGCAACTACTTTCAGTCATTGCGACATACAGGGTGTCTATGTTTCATTTTTTTGAAATCTCGTTTGTTTTAATTCCACCCCCCCGCCATAATTAACGAGTCCTCTATGTACTGTTGTAGTAACATAGCAATATATAACAAAAGTATTTTTTTGTGCTAGGAAACGTTGCTTTGTGTTTTTTAATGGGCAGTACATAGAGGACTGTAAATTTAGAGGAGTTAAAAATTTTTAGATGTTGAAAAAATAGCACACAGAAAAGTTGTTCATTTTATGAGTTGGATTAGTAGTTAAATTAACGTACTTATTTTTGAGACACCCGTTCCATAGAACTAGTAACGAAATGATTTTCTCCAGCTGTTTCAGATATGACAAATGGTTTAGTGGTTTATGAATATAAAATGTCAAGTTCTCATAGTGGTCGTGGAAACAATCTTTTTCACAATTAAAACAAATTGCGACGTGTGGCCACAAGTCATTTACATTTTCAAAAGAGTTCGGTGGGTTTTCATCGAATTTAAAATGTCGCAACCCAAACAGTACCTTTCTAGAATAAGTGGTGTCTTGTACCAGATTGTGTCAACATAAGTATGCATACACCTAATAAAATCTTTGTGTCCCACAAGATCATGAACGCAAATCTAGGTAGTTTAAAGTAGTAAGAAGAAATATGCCAAAGTCAAAATTTATGTTTTATTAATCTAGGTTTGTGTTAAAACAATTTTGGTAACAGGTAACATACTTTTAAAGCCAGATGTAGTTACAGGTCGTTCCTACAAAACGTCAGAGAAAAAAAAATGTTTGAAGAAGTGTTATCTGCAGCAGTATTTGATTGTCAATTGGATGAGTTTGATTATATGAATAGAGAAAAAAATCTAAAACTTAAGCGACAACTACGACAGTCAGACTAGAAATGTCAAGACAATCATATTTGGTAATAAAAAACAAAAATTAATTTTGTAGTTTTGGAAGAGTGGGTGTAGCCAGCCCCCCAGGGGGTTAAGTTAGAGTTTCAAAAACCCTTGCATTAAGATCACCTTACAATCCTCTATCGAATGGTGTATTCAGTTTTTTTTAAAACACTTTGGAGGAGATGATAAACAGACAGACAGACAGGCAAAGATTTCAAGGAAATTATAATAATTGGATAGGACTTTTAACTATAATTAAAACTTTATCAGATATAAATAAATAAGAAAGTTACAAAGATGCCAAGATGTCTTTAAATAAACAAAAAAATCAACAATTTTAGGTAACTAAACGTCTAAGCACTTATCACAGAATAGAAAAAAAGAATTGTAGTTCAGAAATTTGCACAATAAACGTTTGATTACCTACATTTAAAACAGTTTTGCAGTATCGACTTACAAACTAACGAGTATTTAGAGTGATCAACAAATATTCATGTAGTTTTATTTTAAAATATTAACAATATTTATTTAAGGTTGTTCATCAACAAAAAGAATATTTTTTAAAAGTTAATAATAAATTAGTTATAGGGTGTTTAGAACGAACAGAAGTATATATTTTGTAAAAAAATAAAATTAATTTAATCAACCTAATTATTTGCTAGCTTTAATATTAAATATCCTTAACTTTGTTGCTTTACATTTAAAACTCAAATTTAGTACAGATTTGATGTTTTGCATATGATTAGATAACACATTCTCAAGACTGTAGGTTTTCTTTTTTCATTAATCTCGTAATAGAACTTACTGAGCAATTTAATATGAAGGTACTTTTTGATAAAATAAAACCGTAAATAATTATTAACATTGTAGAATTATACAAATAATGAGACCTATAACTTATGCATCTAGTCGAAACTTAGTTAATTTTTTATTAATAAGCATTTAGGATTAAGAAAGCCATTCATCAAAAATATAATATTTAAACATACCTTCCACAAGTACAACCCCTTTTTGTTTGCAAAAACTCTGCCTACATCCTTTGTTTTGAGATATTAGTAAAATTGCCTCGCAGGTATTGGCTGACCATACTAATATGTATATCTTTGAAAAGAAAGTTAGTAAAAACGTAATTTTTAAGGAACTCTAATGCACATTTTGCAGTTTGAAAAAAATTCAGGGTTAACCAACTTAGTCGACAGATGTGAGAAACAGTTACATAAGTCTATGCTTTAATAATTTTAGCCAATAAGGTTAGCAAAAATAAAAATATAAAATCGCCTGCTATGAGATTGTAATTTTGCTAACACTTAGTTGGTTCAAAGGATCGACTTATGTAACTGCTTCCCGCAATTAATGCTCATGCATTTACGTACGTGATCATTAACACGAGTCGACACTTAGGTATCGCAACACTTATTACCTTATTACCTATTGCGACAAAGATTTTCATGTGGTACGAATATTTAGAGATGAAAACCTCCGGACGGAACAAGGAGATGTTGCCGAAACAAGAACAATTTTACAAAAACTGTCTTCTCCCAGAAATTATAAATGACCGCATTTTACGAAGAATATAGACTAGAGATCATAATTATATTTTAAAACGCAATCAAAATAATAATAACAAAACAAAACCATATTATTAAAAATTAATACTCAGCCATTGCGAAAAATAAAACATGATACTTAGTTTTACCTTTTTTTTGATATAGTAGTGAGACTCGCAATATCAGATAAGTTACAAAAAATCGTATTTTGTATGTAAGAAACCGAAAAATGATACAATTAATTTTGCCGCATAGATAACATTATATCGCAACATAAAATTTTCAAACTAAGAGCGTCGCGCGCACCGCCCCTCTTGAAATTTCCCTCTATTAACGGTACCTACTCTTCCCTGTATGATAAGACCCCCATTAAAAGAGCGAACGCGATGCTAAGAACGGCACTTGAGTCGATTCCTAGACCCAAATAACTTTCCAAAAGCAATCCGAACCGTAAACCGCAAACCGAACCTTAAACTCTAAACTTAAACTATCCGCTCTTTTATCTTCTGGCGTCTGCAAAGATTCCCGGTGATTCAATTCGTTCGCGATCGAGAAACAGAGCCATTTCTTTTGACTAACTAAAGACTACTTCAAAGGCTGATTGTTTGTTACGTGTGGTGGAATATTATAACGTTTTATTACATAAACAAAACCGACGCATTAAACCGCTTTAAACACCATCCCTTACCTGCAACCCCCAAAGTGGCCGATTGCTTCGGTAACGGAGGTGTCCGATACTAAACCCGTTCTTGTCCTAACCGAAATAAAACCAACAAACCTCCCCTGTCTAAAGTGTGGCCGATCACTCGGTAACATCCTATACATAATCCGCTTTGCTTATAGGCGACGTCAACCTCCGAGAAGCATTAACCGGCACGACCCCGACACTCCATCTTCGTATTAAAACGGTGGAAGCCCTTTTAGGGTAGCTGAGGATTCGGTAACACCTAAAAGGAGTTGCATTCTTAACCGCTGGCTAGAACAATCCAACGTAACTACTACCAGGTCGAAAGCCACATCAGGGGCACTAAAATCGTTAACACACTAGGCTCCGCCACATTAATAAGTCCTCGTGTACCGACACGCAGAAAGCCGCAAATAAACACTGTCTCAATTAAGGGCAAACCTTGCCGGATTGAAGATTAACCTAAAACAGCAATTGTGGTTTTACACCACACACACCGATAATTACATCCCTTACCTGTCAAAATAAATTGTGAGCGATATTATTATTGTTACTTGATTTCCAAATGTCAAAAAAATTTTACTTTGTAGAGGTACAACCTAGATAAAAAGAACAATACTATTGAGCTCAAATTAACCCACTAAATTCATGGAAAGTCCCGAATTTATTAAAGTTATCGCAACAGTGTCCGGCTTCATTGGTAGAGTTGGAGTCCTTAAGGAAACTAAAAAAAAATAAACTGTTGCGTAACGTGGCGTCACCTGCTGAGTAATAGATAGAAATAAAACCGACCAACAGGACTACAACTTGGTTTTACTAAAGATCTAACACGTTAAAACAAACACAATATCATAGAGACACATAGACAATTTAAATATAGCAAATAACAACTTTAAAATACTAGGGAAATATGTAAGAAGTAAAGAGACTATCGCATAAAGTTTACGAGCGTTAGCAACAACGATTTAATTAAAGCTCGTAATTAATGTATCAAATTCAGATAAGTTTTATAGTTACATCCTGGGCAATTTAAAGAGAGCGTACCAATTTAAGATTGGTTCGTACGAATACTTGACGTACGCACGTCACTTACACAACGGTGCCTTAATATTAACTTAAACTCGGAAAACACGATCAATAGGTCTCGTCAACCCAAAAGTCCTTTTTTTGTTTTTAATATCGCCCCCCATCATCTACAGCGTCTGGTTTTGATGGAGCCAATGTAAACAAAAGAGTGTCGGTAATTGGAATATAAATTATTGAGGAATCACGATTTAAAAACTTCAATATCACAAATTTATTTCTGATTATATTAATTTAGGCCACATGTCTTTGACTCAACAAAAATTACATTATGTAATACCTCATCACGGCGTCATTCAACAATCTGAGGATTAAGAAACTTAGGGTTTTATTTGACGCGCTTCTGCTAAAACCACAACTGAATTTCATTAAATTGCACTATTCATAGTGGACCTCGATTTCAGTCCAACATTGAGGATGTTCTTAGCAGTTTCAGACTTCATCCAATTGGTTTCACAACAGAAATCAGCAAGATGTTTCAGTAAATTGAAATTCATGATTCTGATCGCTCATATCAGCATATTTACTGGAGATTTCATCCTGAAGATCCAGTTCAAACATATCCAAC
Source organism: Abscondita cerata (assembly GCA_030710515.1). Classification (NCBI taxonomy): domain Eukaryota; kingdom Metazoa; phylum Arthropoda; class Insecta; order Coleoptera; family Lampyridae; genus Abscondita; species Abscondita cerata. Next base: position 7,219 of record JALBCR010000528.1, on the reverse strand, counting down.
TGAACACGGTAACATACAGTCTCACTTCATCACCATATCAATCTTTTTGGGTTTTACATCAGTTGGTTCTGGGAAGATGGTAAAGAATTTCCAAAGCCTTCAGACATACTGACAAATGACATTTATGTTGATGACATTGTGACAGGAGCTGCAGATGTTAAATCAGCAATTCAACTTATGACGAATTATCTTCATTTGCTTTTTCGTGGTGAATTTAAGTTGCATAAATTTCGTTCTAATCCACCGGAGTTCATGTCCGTAATACCTGAAGATTGTCGGGCAACTGATATTTCATTTTCACCTAATGATATTCCTATTTCAGTTAAGATATTAGGACTTTATTGGAACGCAAGTGACGATGTTTTACATATGTTGTAAATGTAAATTGTTCCCGTATTACAAAGCGTTATGTATTATCTGTTATTGCTCGTATTTACGATCATATTGGATTCATTTCACCAGTTGTTCTATATGCCAAATTATTATTACAGGAATTATGGTCTAAAGGATTTGAATTGGGATAATGTACAGACTCAAATTTCATTAAATCATGGTCTAATTTTTTTGATCAAATTTCTTTACTGTCTTCAATTGCAATTCCTAGATATTTACTTCATGATTCGGTTATAGAACATCATAGTAGGTTTTTCAGACGCTTCGTCAAGAGCGTTTGGTGCTGTGGTATATTTTGTATCAGTTTTGTCCAATGGATCTTGTTTATCTCGACTTTTGAAATCTAAAACAAAATTAGCTCCATTGAAAACCATCTCTATACCTCGGATTAGAGCTGTGTGGAGCTTCATCTTCTTATTCGATTATACAATTCACTGTCTAATTTTTAGAAATCGTATACATATCGCTTCTTCAATATTTTATACTGATTCTACGGTGGTTTTAGGTTGGATTAACATGTCTCCTTCACGTCTTCAAGTTTTTACGGCTAATCGAATTTCTTTCATTCTGAATCACGTCTCTGCTTCTCAATGGCGTCACGTTACTTCAGAATGTAATCCTGCTGACATTGCTTCTCGAGGGATATTACCAGCAGAGATTATTAATCATTCATTATGGTGGAATGGCCCTTTGTGGGTTTGTCTTTAAATCCTTCTGAATGGCCTTCTGTTTCTGATGCTAACGCTTAAAATCTTGAAAAGAAATTTAGAAAATAGTAAACAAAAAAATAACTGACATGAAATTAAATTGAAGATTATTCAATGATGATTACGTTTACAATGTGGAAAATTCTAATAAACAAGTTAAAATGTTTCTTTTCATAATAGGTGAAAAGTTTAAAAATTGTACTTGCTTAAAATTATAGCGACGCTTCTGTTCAAATGTCCATGAATGTATTACACAATTAAAAAGCACTTTCTAAATATCAGTTACAAAAATACCCAAATCTTGACACGATGATAAAATAATTACTCTAAATTTGATTTTGTAGAAGAATTCATTATAATTTTCTTTGACGTTTTAACTGTCCAAATTTTAATTAAATTCATGTAAACCATCAAAAACATGTAATCGTAGAAATATTTACTTTCACTTTTGTGTATTAATGGAATTAGAACATATTTATAAAAAGGCAGAATTCATGATGCAGATAAAAAATGATCTTTAATATTTATTTTGTAGAAAAATTGTTGATGATATTTTTGATAAATGAATATTTATTATTTTGTAAATCTATAACGACTATTTTAAAAACATAAACAATGACCTTAAAATTAATAACAATGAACAAAATTACATAAAATTCAGTGAACATTCTTCAATTTAAAAAAAATTGTTTAAGAAGGGTTCGCGGCGTTAACAGTAATCGAGTTCACCTCGACTAAAAAATTCTACTTAAGTACTAGAGTTAGTAAGACCGTTCGATGTCACGTGTACGTGAGCATCTTACGCATTGATAATGAGTAGGATACTTAAACATTAAAACTTGCTGTGTTCTAGTAGTATGCAGCTCCGGAGAACAAACGTTTTGCTAGCGGCAGTATTGGACAGCGTCCGAACAAACGTAGTTACTTCTAGAATTTCTCTTAGCGGAGGTTTAGATTGAAAATCAGATGACGAATACGGTCTCTCAAAGTAATAGATATGCAGAATGAACGTGTCGGTCGGCCTTTAGCATTCACCAGCTGTTGTCGGCTTAAGTGTAGGCAAAGCATCGAACAATTAGGTAGCGAGAGGTACCTAAATAGCCATTCTAGCATCCCCAGGAGTTTTCCAGGTGTAAGATAAGATAAAAGTGTAAGGTTAACACACGTGCTAAAGCAAACGTTGCAATTAACAACTAATACAACCTTGAAAGTAACCAAAGAAATAGTAAAAAAGACCCACTTACGGTGTAAATTGATCGGATTTATCCTTCCCCACTCAATTATGGTGCAATTACTGAAACCACGTTGAAATTTCACTTGTATTTTATTTATGAATGTAAAGCTTTTGCGGCTGTTGTCACTAAGATTACTATCTTCCGGGTTGAGCCGTGTGAAGTTACTCTAAGACTGATGTTATTGTCTTCTGCTCCTCGTTCTATACATATGTTCCGCTACGGTTGGTTGATGTCGATCAGTGACGGGTGGTTGGTTTCGATGGTTGATTGGATCTTGTGTTTGGTGACTACTTTTGTGGTGACATTTGTTTTTGTGAAGAGTTAGTTTCCACGTGTTGTTTAATGGGTAACCATCTTATTGATTGAAGTTATTTTTATTTTTCGCAACATAAAATGTAGATTAAAAGAACATCACCGAGACGCCAAGTCCAAAGCGGTAGATAAATCAGCAATCGCAGAACATCTACAAGAAAAAGGAAAACACATCATCAACTTCGAGGAAGCTAAAGTTCTATCAAGGACTAACAACTACTATCCAAGGATAATCAGAGAATCCTTAGAAATTATGAAAAATAAAAATAACTTCAATCGAGAAGATGGTTACCGATTAAGCAACAGGTGGAAACTAACTCTTCACAAAAACAAATGTCACCACAAAATTAGTCAACACCAAACAGAAGATCAACCAACCATCGAAAACCAACCACCCGTCACTAATCGACATCGACCAACCGTAGCGGAACATAAGTTTTTATAGAGGAGCAGAAAACAACAACATCAGTCTTTAGAGTAACTTCTGAAGAAGCTAACAGCATAGTTAACGAAACGTCAAGCAGAGAACGTAGGAAGGAACGAACACGGCTCAACCCGAAAGATAATAATTTTTATATTTTATTTGCTTCATAAGCCACCGTCAACCACCCAAGCGGAAATGAAAGTGCCAAGATGTCGACCCGCCGTTTAGTTAAGAAATCCGTTCACCAATAGGGAAAAATTCAACGCGCAACCTACGCCATACGTTTTTAACACGGCTTAAGATCTACGTTCAGGTTCGAAAATTTAGAACCGTAACAGATTCCCCCCTAGCAAAAGGATAAGCTCGGAGCAACCTAATAGTAACGAAGCAAAATCTTGTACTTTAGAAGAGATAAACAAGAGGAAAAAACAAAAAGAACCAAAACACTAGGGTCCGTAGTTCTGGATAGTCACCGAACAGAACCATCATGAAGTAGGATACTAGTGAAAAAGTCGCATGGGGGCGGAATGCCTGGTACAAGCCGCAGAAAGCCACCTTCAGATCCAACTGATATAACCAGTCGAAGATCCGAACTAAAACTACAGGAAAAGAGAAGGATTTAACGAAGACACAGGAAACGAAATTTAGGCCAAAGCCAAGGATCAAAATGACTCTAAAAACCCAAATGAAAACCAACCCCAAAAGCAAAAACACCCTGAAAACCAAAAAAAAATTAATAATACCCCAGTTAAAGAAAAAAAGAACAAACGAGAACCAGCACAATCAAAAGACAAATAAAAACAACACACAACACAAAGGTTGACTTGATGTTATAGCCAACAGAGCAAAGTGACCATCCCTATGTCAAAATGCCCAACCAACCGCCCGAAACGAAAAATATTAAGGGTGTGACAACCGTAAAGTTAAGTCCAACCCACCGCGGAGTCAAGCGGAACAAACCGGAAATGTGCAATGAAGTCGCCAAAAAAAACTAAAATAATAACCAAAAAACCCAAAAAAAACAAAAAAAAAAAAAAAAAAAAAAAAAAAAAAAAAAAAAAAAAAAAAAAAAAAAAAAAAAAAAAAAAAAAAAACAAAAAAAAAAAACACCCACAACCACAAAACAAAAAAAACAACAAAAAAAAAAAAAAAAAAAAAAAAAAAAAAAAAAAAAAAACCAACACCAAACAAAACATCACCGGAGACTGATTATCAACAGGAGTTTGTCTTTGCAGGATCTATATACGCAGTTTAAGATCTTTAGCATGCCAAACACCAGCCGCCTTTCGTAAAACGTCTTCTAACTCGTACGTTCACGGAGAGACCACAGTTTTTATACAGAACGGTCCAATGTATTTTGGAGCGAGCTTGGCGTTAAAGAAGTTTGGTGCTGACGATAACACGAAATTTCCTTTCCACACCCTGTCTCCTAGTTTGTATAGAGTATGTCGTTTGCGTAGATTATAGCGCTGCTGCTGATAGTTTTGCGCTTTTGTTAGTTTGTCAAGGATAAATTGACGTATCCTTTTGTATTCTGTAGAATTAGAAGTAGGTTTAGGAAACTCAGAGTCAGTTTCAAGTGAAGAAGTTTCTAAAGCTAAGGAGTGACTAAAAGAATTACCCGAAACAACGTGTTTACGACCAAAGAGCGCATAGTAAGGAGTTCAACTTGTGACTTCATGTTTTGCGGTGCGAATTGCGCAACCCACTTTAGCTAGATTAGCATCCCAGTGTCGTTGTTTCGACTTAGTGTACGCCGCTAACATGGTTTTCAGAACCCGATTTACACGTTAAACAGGATTAGCGTGTGGGAGCTATGTGGCTGTATAGAGAATAGTTGTCGCATATTCGTCGCAAAATCGTTTAAATTCTTTACTGCGAAAATTGAACTCCGTTGTCTGAGATAAGGTATTGAGGAGTTCCAAAGAGAAGGAAGATCTGTTGTTCTAGAATACGTACTATGTTGGTAGCATTAACCGTACGCATAGGAGAAAAAAAAGTGAGAATTTTGTGAAACAGTCTACTATAACGAAGATGTAAGAGTTGCCTTTTGTGGAGCGACGAAGAGGACCAACAATGTCGCAGGAGAGACCTGCCAAGGATAAGTAGGTCTGGCTCGAGAAGCAAAGTTACCAGGAGATGCATGTTGTTTAACTTTGTGAGCAGCACAGACTTTACATTCTCGGATGTAGTTTGCGACGTCGGCACGTAATTTAGGCCACCAAAACCGATGTAAAATTCGAGCAGTAGTTTTAAAATTGCCACAAAGTCCAGAGACAGGCGGATCATGGTTAGCGTGAATGATACGTTTACGATGTTCCGACGAAACCACTTTTCCAAGTACCATTATCCGAGAGAAACGTTTTCACAAGTCGAAATAAGGTATCGTCTACGACAGACCAAGAAGCAAATTGTTTAGGAAAAGAAGTCACTCTATGAAGCATTCTATTATACCAAGGATCTGAAGTAGGAAGTGAGATATCTGCAGACACAGTTAAAACGAAAGCAGTTGAGAGATTAGTGACAGGTACGGAGCGAGATAGAGTATCAGATACAACGTGTTCTTTACCTTTCCGATAGATGGAAAATAGTGAAGCCGTACTGTTGCAATTGAAGAGCCCACCGCGCCAAACGTCCTGAAGGATTCTGAAATCGATTTAGCCATATTAGAGAGTGATGGCCAGTAATGTCGGTAAAGTGAGAACCTTCGATGTACGGGCGTAGTATTTCAATAGCAAACAGCAAAGCTTAAAGCTATTTCTCGGTTACAGAATAGTGTCGTTCCGCCTTGGTTAACGAGTGGCTTAAGTAACATATAACTATTTCTCCCTCATCGGCACGTTGACTGAGAACAGCCCCAAGCCCAAAGTCTGAAGCATCCGTTTGCAAAACAAATTCTTGCAAGAAGTCAGGACAGGTAAGTATAGGAGCAGAGACTAAGTGAAATTTTAGTTGTTGAAAGCATTCTGACAGTCGGTAGACTAAAAAAAAGTCGCATTTTTCATAGTGAGAGCACTCAAAGGAGCAGTAAGAGAAGCAAAGTTTGGGATGAACAGACGGTACCAATAAGGCGTCGTACTTCAGTCACAGTCGTAGGAATAGGAATCTTCAGGATAGCCGAAACCTTTTCAGGATCCACTAGCAAACCATTCTTGTTAACTACATAGCTTAGATATCGTAACTCCGATAGACAGAACTTACATTTATAGGCTCTCAAAGTTAAGTCTTGGATTCTTCTGATAAAGGAATTTACCAATAGGCCGAACAAATATCTAAAGAAGAGAAAGCGAGTGTCTCAAAGACGAATCCAGAATGGACAAAGTATAAGGCAAAGGGTAACCATCCTTTTGTGTGACAGCATTGACTTTCCTAAAGTCCACACAAAACCTGTAGCTATTATCTTTCTTTCTCACCAAGACTATAGGCGACGACCAAGGAGAGTTGAAAGGTTCCACCACCCCAATATCTAACATTCCATCTAGTTTGTTGTCCGCTATAACTTGAAGAGAAGGAGACAAAGGATAATATCTTTGCTTTATCGGTTCAGCAGTAGTCAGAATACGGTGTTGCACCAAAGAAGTACAGCCTAAAGTTGTAGGGATAGTATTGATTGTCTAATCAAGAAAAGTTTGTAGAGTAGAAAGTTGAGAAAGAGTGAGATCAGAGTGAGCGATAACATATTGAGTAGAGCAAGCATTCACGTGTACAGAATCTCCGAAAATCCAATGTCCCTCACGAAAGTTTGGTACAAAGTTCATCGCCACCCAGGAATCAATACCTAGTATCAACTGATAAGTTACTTCTGGTACCAATAAGACTTCAAAAGTTTTAGTTCGATTTTCGATTGAAATTGGTAGAGTAACGGTTCCTAGAATATGACACTGAAGACCATTTGCTACGGTACAAGAAGAAAACGAGGAAGGACGAAGAGAAGATTCTAAGTGACGAATAATTTCCCAACCAGAAGCTCCAAGTATAGTGTCTTGTCTCACCAGAATCCAACAAACTCTTAAAGTGTGCCGAAAAATTTTAAGATATGGCAGTTCATTATTTCGTACGCTCTCGAAAACATAGTTCAGTAACACTCTTTGTGACTCACGTAACCCATTAAAAGGAGTATCCTAGATTGAAGGAGCAATCACGTAACC